>CM048647.1:570118-845118 GCA_026413185.1 Pueraria montana var. lobata
TCTTTAAAGCATCCAAAACAGAAACAGAATTCCAAACATATCACCACCAGATCAGTAAAACAAGTTTAAAGCTTCCCTTACCTTCAGCTCTTGACTCAAACCGTGAAGAAGAAAAAACTAGAGAGGATAACTTTGAGATTCTCGAGTAATCTGCCCTCAAGTTTTGTTATAGAATCAACTAGGATACACCAACTTAAAATCAGCTAAGAACTCTCTAGGAAAGAAGAAATAAATCTTCAAGTTCAGGTAGAAAATAGCTCTCTCACTCACGGTAAGGAAGCTTATAGAAAAAGAAAGATAAGAATGAATGAAGGAGAATGGAAGAAACAGGAAGCTTGACACGTTCACTTAAGAGATTTGCATGAAATTTTGCTAGTAACACCTCTATTTCCTCTAAAAGCACCCCCTTTTCTTATTTTTTTTCTTCTTCTACAACTTACGAAATTTACGTAAAATTCCTAACAACAACCTTACCTTCTAAGCCCAACCTTACATGAAATATTATCAACAACATTATAGCACATAACAACACAATCTATTTATTAATTCTTTTATACATAATATAACTTTAAATTTAATTTCCTTTTGTATTATCAATCAAACACTTGAAAGAAATCACGGCATTAAAATTCTCCCCAACAAGAAAATTTTCGTCCTCGAAAATTCGCTTACCTGGAAAGAGATAAGGGTATTGTTCACGCATTTTATCTTCAAGTTCCCATGTAGCATCACCCGTAGTATCACTCCATATAACTTTAACCAAACTAATAGCTTTGCCCCTAAGCTGTTTAGTCTCTTGATTCTCAATCCTGACTGGACGAGTCTCAAGCGTCCAGTCCTCTCGTACTTGTATCACATCCGGCTCAATGATATGAGTAGGATCAGAAACATATTTCCTCAATTGAGACACATGTAATACATTGTACAAGTTGGCTAAAGTAGGGGGTAAAGCCATTTCATAAGCCACTGAACCTATGCGTCTAAGGATTTGATAGGGTCCAATGAACTTAGGTGTAAGCTTCTTCGACTTAATTGATCTTCCAATACCCGTAGTTGGTGTAACCTTTAGAAACACATGATCGCCCGCTTCAAACTCAAGTGGCCTTCTACGTTTGTCCGCATAAGATTTCTGTCTACTTTGTGAGGCCTTCATCCTTTCTTGAATTAACTTAATCTTTTCTGTAGTCTGTTGTAACATCTCTGGCCCTACTACCATATTCGTTCCATCTTGGTACCAACAAAGAGGTGTTCTACACCTTCTACCATACAAAGCTTCAAATGGTGCCATACCAATACTAGCATGAAAACTGTTGTTGTAGGTGAATTCTACCAAAGGTAAAACTTCATCCCAACTTCCAAGATGATCCAAAACACATGCTCGCAACAGATCTTCTAGTGATTGGATCGTTCTCTCAGATTGTCCATCAGTCTGTGGGTGATAAGCAGAACTAAATCTCAACTTAGTTCCTAAGGCTTTTTGCAAACTTTGCCAAAATCTTGAAGTAAATCTTGGGTCTCTGTCCGAAATGATACTAGACGGCACTCCATGCAATCTTACTATCTCTCTGATATACAATTGAGTGAACTTCTCCAAGGAATACTTCATGTTAACAGGTAAGAAATGAGCACACTTTGTTAATCTGTCAACTATCACCCATATGGCATCACAACCTTTAGTTGTCCTAAGCAGACTGGATACAAAATCCATGGTAATACTGTCCCATTTCCACTCTGGAATCTCCATTGCTTGCAACAAACCGCCGGGCCTCTGATGTTCTACTTTAGCCTTCTGACAAGTTAAACATGTTGCAACATATTGTACTACATCTCTCTTCATACCGGACCACCAAAACATCTTCTTTAAATCTTGATACATCTTATTCATACCGGGATGTAGACTAAGTTTACTTTTATGACCTTCGTCCAATATGAGTCTTTTTAACTCAATGTCTTGTGGTACACAAATTCTACCTTTGAATCTCAAAATTCCATCATCACCCAAACTAAAGTCTATTGCTTTATCCGTACCCAACAACTCCATTGTTCTACTCAAGTTAGGATCCAATAACTGTTTCTCCTTAATCATTCCTAGAAAATTATTAGTCACAGTTAACATACCACAACTAAGGTGATCGTAGGTCACTTCAATATACAAGTTCAAATCTCTAAACTTCTCCACCAATTCTAACTCTTTTACCATCAAAGTGGACATCTGGACGGTCCTTCTGCTAAGGGCATCAGCTACCACGTTAGCTTTACCCGGATGGTACATCAATTGAAAATCATAATCCTTCAAAAACTCCATCCATCGCCTTTGTCTCATATTGAGTTCCTTCTGATCAAACAAGTATTTTAAACTCTTGTGATCACTAAATACATCGAATTTAGCTCCATAAAGATAATGTCTCCATATTTTCAAGGCAAACACCACTGCTGCTAACTCCAACTCATGAGTGGGATAGTTCCTCTCATGAGTCTTCCACTGTCTTGAGGCATAAGCCACAACTTTCCTTCCTTGCATCAACACACAACCCAATCCTTGATGAGACGCATCACAGTAAACTTCAAAAGGTTCACTAGTATTAGGTATTACAAGGATAGGAGAAGAAGTCAACCTCTGCTTCAATTCTAGAAAACTCTGTTCACAAGCTTCAGTCCATGCAAATGGTTGGTCCTTGCGAGTAAGTTGGGTCAATGGTGTTACTATCTTAGAGAATCCTTCTATGAATCTCCGATAGTATCCAGCTAATCCAACAAAACTTTTAATCTCTGTGGCTGTCTTTGGACGTTCCCATTGCAAAACTGCTTCTACCTTTGAAGGATCCACTGCAATCCCTTCAGCTGAAATCACATGACCCAAGAACTTCACTTCTTCTAGCCAAAACTCACACTTGGAGAGTCTTGCATACAATTGCTTTTCTCTCAAAATCTCCAATACAACTCTTAAATGGTCTTCATGCTCTTCACGAGTACGGGAATAGATAAGAATGTCGTCGATGAACACTTCAACAAACTTATCCAAGAATGGACGAAAGATCCTATTCATGTAATCCATGAATATAGCAGGAGCATTCGTCACTCCAAAAGGCTTGACCACATACTCATAATGTCCATACCGAGTTCGAAAAGCTGTTTTCGGTATGTCCTCATCTTTCACCCTTATCTGATGATACCCCAACTTCAAATCAATTTTTGAGAAAATCTTTACTCCACGCAACTGGTGCATCAAATCATCTATCCTTGGCAAAGGATATTTATTCTTGATAGTGAGCTTATTCAATTGACGATAGTCAACACATAGTCTAGAACCACCATCTTTCTTCTTGACCAGTAACACAGGTGCTCCCCAAGGAGAAACACTAGGTCTGATCATTTTCTTCTCCAACAAATCTTCAATTTGTTTTTTCAGTTCAGCTAATTCAGTGGGTGCCATCCTATAAGGAGTTATTGATACTGGTCCCACACCTGGAACTAGTTCGATAGCAAACTCAACCTCTCTTTGTGGAGGCAAGCCAGGTACTTCTTCTGGAAAGACTTCAGAAAATTCTCTAACAACTGCTATAGAATTCAAGTCAAGATCACCCTTGACTTCCAAGAAAGAAAATACCACAAAACACGAAGCTCCTTCCTTCAAAGAAACTTGTGCTTGCTTTACAGAAATAATTTCAAGATCTTCGTGATCAGGGATTACAAGAGTCTTTTGAGCACAATCTATAAGAATACGATTGGAGGACAACCAATCCATTCCTAAGATTATGTCCAAATCCATCAAAGGGAGGCAAATCAAGTTAACCTTGTACTTGCGTCCATTGACTAAAACAGGACACCCCACGCATACTAAAGAAGTCACCACAGGGGTGGCTGTAGGAGTAGAGACATGCAAATCAAACAACAAAGGACACGTAGACAATTTCAATCTTTTCACACAATCATAAGAAATGAAGGAATGCGTAGCTCCATAATCAAACAGAACAGATAAAGAGTTACCGTCCACTTCACACACACCTTGCACAAGATCATCAGATTTGGACATTTCCGCTCCATTCATAGCAAAAACCCTTCCAGCTACCTTAGGCTTCTCAACCTTTGGTGCATTTCTTGCTGGTGCAGCTCTATCATTAACTTGGCAATCTCTTGCTATATGCCCGGGCTTCTGACATTTGAAACAAATCATCTCCTTATAAGTACATTGAGTGCTGTAATGTGGACCACCACACCTGAAGCATCTAATGCCTTGAGCTCCTGATTGAGCTACAACTACACTTCCCCTAGGCTGTTGGGGTCTAAAATAAGGTTTCTTCTGAAAATTTCCCTTTCTACTGCCTGAGGATCCATCACCATGAGTCCTTATTACTCTACTACCACCCTCTAGGCGTTCCACAGTCTTCGCCTTCTCTACTAATGCAGGAAACTCCCTAATAGCCATAGGGATAATCATCCGCTTCACCTCTTGCTTCAAGCCTTCTTCAAATTTTCTACACCTCCAAGCTTCAGTAGTAGCTTGAGAATAAAAACGAGCTAAGTGTTCAAACTTAGTCGCATATTCATGAACTGTTAGGTTGCCTTGCTCTAACTTCATGAATTCTGCCTCTTTAGCATATCTAGCACTATCTGGAAAATACCTCTCCAGAAAGCGCTCCCTGAAATTTCCCCAATTAAGGGGTTCTCCACGTGCTTCCATCATTTGTAGAGTTCCATGCCACCAGAACTCTGCTTCATCGGTTAACATATATATGGCATAAGTAACCTTTCTATCTTCAGGACATGCCATTGCCCTAAAGATCTTTTCTAAAACTCTTATCCAGTTATCAGCTACATCCGGATCAGAGTTTCCTTTAAATGGTGGTGGATCATTCTTCCTAAATTCAGCCAATCCTTGATATTCAGGTGGGATTACTGTTCGAGCTGCTTGGGCAGCAACCTGAGTGGCCTCTAACTGTGCCAAGGCTGCTTGATGCTGATGAGCCATAGTAGCACTTTGTTGTTGCATCGCAGCTGCCATTACTTCCATGGCATGGGCCATTTGGGCCATATCAGAGGGAGGAGGAGGAACAGGAGGTCTAGGTGGTCTCACCATCCTAACAGAAGACCAAACCAAGTTAGAAAATAACATTGGTTAAAGCCTTCTACTCATCATGTCAATCACACACAACAAAAACATAATAGACCTATCCCTATAGGTTCGTCCAAAAGATACTAGTAGGAAATTTCAAGAGAAACTATCCTTGATCTCGGTTTTCGCCTGCCATAATATCCTATTCGTCGCTCAAAGTATTGAGATGGCCAGTCTCAATATTTTACGACAGTGCAACTAGGATTTATGGTACAACGAACAACCAAAACACTCAACATCCTCAAATAACTTCACAACAACCACATAAGAAACATAGAAGACACATAACGCACAGTCTGATTTGAATCGAACTGCTCTGATACCACTATTGTAACGACCCAACTTCGTTATAGATATGTTATACTAAACTCTCTAATTAATTATTATCATATGAAAGAACGTATAAATTTTTCACATTTAAAATACATACATATGTACCTACATAAAACGTTCATCACCGCATCGTCCAAATATAATATACCGATTTACACCTTAAAATACGAGGATACATATTACACCAGAAGAAAGATCTCCTTGTAGAGAACGTTCACACTAATCTTAATATTTATACATATATACTAGAACAAAATTAGCAAAACAGGAGGATCGTCCAATCTTAGGATCGTCCAATCAACATAGCAGGAGAATCGTCCAATCTTCAATCGTGACTAGCATGAGAGCCAGCACCATCACTGCTACCTGCTCCCGTGTTAACCACACGATCATTGCAGTAAAACAATACAAACACAAATTGCAAGGGTAAGCTTACTTATAAAAAGAATGATTTAATATACACAATTTCAATCAACATCATTCACAATAAACATTCGGTTCACTTCAGGTATCATTCCATACATCAATATCATCATGCAACATTATGCTGACTCGACTCCATGGAGATTTCAACAACTTTCGGGCGGTTCCCATAGGCCCTATCCCCTACCATTAGTCTCGCCTTAGACCATTCAGGGAGTCCCTTGAGCCACCATGTGGAGGAAGTGTGAATTTAATCCAATATAGACAAGTGTTGGTATTGGCTTACCTCTGTCAGGTTTGCAAAACCTTCCATCTTTAGGAATTCGCCCACTTGTCTATTCTATATGCCCGCCATTGGCCATCACGAAATCCTCCAGCACTAGGTTGAGAGCCCACCTAGCACCCTCAACTTACGTGCCTACCCTTATGCAATATCATGCACAACTCAACAACTCTGATTGCCACACGTTCTCTCTATGTTATAAATTCACCATTTTTCTCAAATCAAGCTTATGAACCCATCCAGCAGTTCAATAAGCACAAGTAAGGCATTCTCAGCACTTGAATCCTTACTCACAACTCAACATCAACGTTAACCAAAAGTGTGAATTTCCTAACATAGCTCTAGAACCAAAATAGTGGCATTTCAAACATCCTCGTTCGTAACAAGACTAGGTTCTGATTCTCTGTTAAACACACCTTCAAAATTTCACAACCACCATCGTTGGACGTCAGACTTTACTGAACATAAGGCACCACTGGACGCGGGTCGTTATACACTGAATCATTGGACATTGGTTTCTAGACACTGGGTCATTGGACGCTGGTCTCTAGTATTCACTGGACGTTGTTTTTAGTTGTAGTATAGATAGATGGACGATGGTTTTCTTTGGACGAGTGGTTTTCTGCAGAGCCCAGAACCTTTCAAAACCCATTACGAACACATGCTTCAAAGATTTTGAAACCATTTTCCAGCACTTACAATATCATCCCAAAGCACAACAACATATTATCACAACAAACTCAGCTCAGATCATCAAAACATCAAGAGAGCAAAAATCATCACATCATCATAACAGATCTTTAAAGCATCCAAAACAGAAACAGAATTCCAAACATATCACCACCAGATCAGTAAAACAAGTTTAAAGCTTCCCTTACCTTCAGCTCTTGACTCAAACCGTGAAGAAGAAAAAACTAGAGAGGATAACTTTGAGATTCTCGAGTAATCTGCCCTCAAGTTTTGTTACAGAATCAACTAGGATACACCAACTTAAAATCAGCTAAGAACTCTCTAGGAAAGAAGAAATAAATCTTCAAGTTCAGGTAGAAAATAGCTCTCTCACTCACGGTAAGGAAGCTTATAGAAAAAGAAAGATAAGAATGAATGAAGGAGAATGGAAGAAACAGGAAGCTTGACACGTTCACTTAAGAGATTTGCATGAAATTTTGCTAGTAACACCTCTATTTCCTCTAAAAGCACCCCCTTTTCTTATTTTTTTTCTTCTTCTACAACTTACGAAATTTACGTAAAATTCCTAACAACAACCTTACCTTCTAAGCCCAACCTTACATGAAATATTATCAACAACATTATAGCACATAACAACACAATCTATTTATTAATTCTTTTATACATAATATAACTTTAAATTTAATTTCCTCTTGTATTATCAATCAAACACTTGAAAGAAATCACGGCATTACAAGCCGCGCCACGAAATTGAGAGCTCCAAGTGGGCCATTTTTGGTAAGCAGAACTGGCGATGCGGGATGAACCGAAAGCTGGGTTACGGTGCCCAACTGCGCGCTAACCTAGACCCCACAAAGGGTGTTGGTCAATTAAGACAGCAGGACAGTGGTCATGGAAGTCAAAATCCGCTAAGGAGTGTGTAACAACTCACCTGCCGAATCAACAAGCCCTGAAAATGGATGGCACTAAAGCGCGCGACCTATAACCAGCCGTCGGGGCAAGGGCCATGCCCCGATGAGTAGAAGGGTGCGACGGTAGCTGCAAAACCCGGTGCTCGAGCCCGGGCGGAGCGATCGTCGGTGCATATCTTGGTGGTAGTAGTAAATATTCAAATGAGAACTTTGAAGGCCGAAGAGGGGAAAGGTTCCATGTGAACGGGACTTGCACATGGGTTAGTCAATCCTAAGGGACGGGGGAAACCCGTCTGATAGCGCTCTGAGCGCGTACACCGAAAGGGAATCGGGTTAAAATTCCTAAAGCTCTTAATGTGACACCTGTTCTGCTCAAATCACTTTGTATTTTTCATTTGAGAAAGCTTAGAAACTGAGTGTTAGTGTCATCATCTCTGAGATTCAATGAACAACACTTTTCTTATCTTCAAGAAATCAATGGATGTTGATCAAGCTACATGAAGGGAAATTGAAAGCAAGTTAGGAAGGAAGAGCTTCAAGTAACTTTTCATATCTTCACAATTTAGCTGAATTCTCGTTAGGGTAGGTTTCCCTGTTGCATTTCATGTCGATAGGTTTTCTACATTGTTAGTTTTCTTCAATAAGGTCTTTGCATATGTGCTGCATGTGCATGTGAGTTTAGGTGTATACAAATTCTGTATAGTGGAAAATGTCCATGCTAAGGTTGCTTTGGATAACACTAGATTTCAGGTTGAAATCAAACCAGTATAAATCGAACCAGTATCTTGATTAATCTTTAATCTTTAAATGAGCATTATTGTATTTTGATTTTTTTGTTAAAATTGATTTTGAAAATAAGAGATAGTAGATACAAGTGAAGCATGCACTCTCACCTTCCTACGGATTCAAAAGTATTTGATATTATGAAAAGATTTCATTAAGAAGATTTCATTAAAAGAATCCAATTGACCCCCCTCTTGGATATCTTGTGATACTTTGCCATTTTATCTAACAGAGGGATGTCCACTGTCTGTCCATTGTTTGGAATGAGAAATAAAGAATGGAATGGAAGACAAACTAATGGAACTCATAGAGGCGTGTGGCAGGCGACGATAAAAAGGGTAATATAAGAACAAAAGATAATAGTTTGCTTCATTCATTACTAAAAAATGGAACGATAATTTTGTTCCATTCCATCATAATATGTCCAAACAATAGGACAGATGATGGAAGTTTTATTTTGTTATGTTTCATTCCACTCCATTCCATTCCATCAATCCAAACATAGCCTAAGTAGTAATGCTTAAGTACTCTAATGCTGAAGAAAGTGTGTGTTGAGTGATGCCTAACTATTTCAACATGTCTAATAAAGTATTGAGTAATGCCTAATGATGTCTAATAAAGTACCGAGTGATGCTTATGTGGTTATTTGGGGGCCTTTGTTGTGGCTTTATTTAGGGCTACACGTAGGGTTACACTTAGGGCTTCCCTTGCCCTTCCCTTCCTTTCCCTTAGCCTAGGGTTTGAATTAGGGCTTTGCTCGGGGCTACACTACACTTACGCCTTCAATTAGGGCTAGACCATAGGGCTTAAATTAGGCCTAAACTTAGGCTTAGGCATGTTACATAGGGCTTGGCTTGGGTGATTTGGTGATGATCATTTAATTTAATTTGTTTAAGATGATGTTATATTTATTTATTTATAATAATATATTTTTTACTTTAAAATATACATGTGTAGGGATTTTATTTCATTGGAACAATTAATCCTAAAACAATGGAGGGAATTGATAGGGAGGGAGGGAGGGATATGGATATGGACCAAACATTAAAACTAATGTGTTATGACATTAAGAGAAACCAACATTATTATTATTATGCATGAATAGCACAACCGTTCCCTCTAAATATTCACGGTGAACTTCAAAATTAAACTTGGAAAATTCCTTTCAAAGTCCTCTATTTCATAGAAGGAAGCCTTTTTTTGACACAATGTTGCCCCAAATCCCCTTCGCGAAAAGTTATGCGAAATGCACATATAATTTGCCCAAATTCGACGTCCCAGTCAAAAGTTATGCCCTTTCAAACTTCAAGCCTCCTTTTCCCATGCGTGTACGTGCTTATTCAGTGCCTCGTAACTTTCTCTCCCGAAATGCGATTCAGGTCATCTCCTTGTCCATTTGAAGCTTAAACAAATACCTACATTTCTCATGAACACATCATCCCCTCGTTCATCCTACATCCTTGACAGATTTCAATTTCAAGTTTGACATGTTGTTCAATCTCACGCTTCACATATGTGCGCTATTTTCATCATATCTTCAGCTATACAACTCCAAATCACATCAAACCACTACCAATATCTCAATAACACATTTATCTACAACTTTCATGAACACAACAAAACTTAATCAGGTCATCTTGAGGATCGTTAATTCAACAACATGGACAAAAATGTGAAGCTATTACATATCCAATTATGACGAATTGTACTTACTAACAAATAACTAACATAGATATAAATATAGACATAGAGTTTTTCAAGGAGAAATATATTTTGACACTTTTTAATTTTTTATTTTATTTATATATATTTTTAATTTTTATTTATCAATTTTTATTTATTAATTTTTTTGTTTTCTATTTTTTATATTTTTTTACTATATTTTTTATTGAATATTTATTTATTTATGTATTTATTTATTTAATTATTTTTTTTTATTTATTTGATTTTTTTCTATTTTTATTTTTTATTATTTAGTATTTAAAATTTGATTTTTTATTTTATTATTTAGTATTTAAAATTTGATTTTTTATTTTATTATTTAGTATTTAAAATTTTATTTTTTATTTTATTATTTAGTATTTCATATTTAGTATTTCATATTTCATATTTAGTATTTCATTTTTAATATTGCATATTTAATATTTGTTATTTGTTATTTCTTATTTATTTGTTTTTTTATTTTTTAATTCAGTTTTTTAATTTCTTCAATTTAGTTTTTCTATTTATTTATTTTATTCAGTTTTTTTAATTTCTTGAAAATTCAATTCTTTTATTTTCTTATTAAATTTTTTTACTTATCTACGTATCTATTTATTATATTTAAATTTTTTATCTATTTATTTTCATTTATTAATTTTTACTTTTTTTATTTATATATTTCAATTCTTTATTAATTTATTCATTCTAATTTATTATTTATTATAAATTATTTTATTTTGTTTTACAACACTTTTATTTCTATTTTAAGGGAGCCAGTGTACTCATAATTATGAGGGAGGAAGCCAATGTACTCATAATTGTGAGGGAGTGAGCCAGTGTACTCGTTGCTGCCAAAACATTATTATTATGGTTCAAAATCCAAATATTATATTATATTTATGGTTTAAATATGTTTATGATTCTTTAAATTTTAATTTATGTTGTTTTTGCTATGCTAAATTTTAATTTAAATAATTGTTTTTTTAAGTCAGCCATTTTTCGAAAAACCCCCTCTTATGAAACTCTCATTAATTATCTTTTGCAGTTAAGATTGTACACATTTGAGGGATAAAAATATACTATACTTAAACCTTTTTTATTTTCGTTTTTTCTAATAAATTTATTAATCGATAAGTGGATAAATTTTTATTTATTTCAATTAGCAGGAGTGGGTGGGTTCCTGAAATTAAATTTCATTACGAGGGAGGAAGGAAGGAAGGAAGGAAGGAAGCCAAGCCGGTCTACACCTTGGTCTGCCGTAAAAACTCACAACCCGGATGGAAAATTTTTAGTAAATCCCAAATTTTTACTTTCCCTCCCTTTGCTTCATCGACCCCGCCCCCCAAATTTTTATCTTTGCTCCCTTCCTCCCTCCCTTTGCTTCGTCTCCTCCTCCTCCTCCTCCTCCTTTGTGCGGGTGTGCACTCCCCTTTTCTCTCCTCTTCACTCCCTTTCCTTCCTTCTTTCTTTCTTTCGGTGTAGTGTTTTCTCTCCCATCCATCCACCCACACACCAAGTAATACTTCTTTTTCTTCGTTCTTCCTTCCTTCCACATATATTATTACCCAACCCATAAAACTTATAGCAATGGCTTTTCCTGGGTTAGAAATCAAAGTAGAAGAATATCAAATTTTGTTCTTTTTCCTTCTATGTCAACAGAATCTGATGGTGCAATAACATTTTCATTCAGGTTCAGGGAGTCATTTCTCATTCTTTTTAATTCTCTAAACCCTTATTATTGCCCTCCCTTCCCTTTACTAAATAGACCTCTCATGTCATCTTTTTTTTTTTTTTAAACAGTGAAAAACTGGATATATTAGATTGGTAAATGATTATGTACATCAGCTGAAGCGAGAAGAGCAACCTGACGCGGTACTTCCTCCATCCAGTAATTCTCCGAAAACTGATGCGGTACTTCCTCATGTCATCTTACTTATTTAATAAACCTCTCATCACATGTCTATCTCTGTCCCCCTCTTTTGTTGCCTTAGAATTAACACCACTCGTGTTTTATCTATGTGGTCTGACTATCTATGATTTAATTTAATATCATTTCAGAGAGTTGGTGATCCAATAGCTGTTCTTGTGTGCAAAGCAACTGAACAAGTCCGAGTCGAGAACTTGTAATTAAACAAACAATGATTGCAAACAGTTTGGTCCGCTCAGGTATCCACAATAATTATAGTCCACAATAATAAGCTTCCTCAATATCTACAATGCAGGGAGTTTTTTCAATTGTTTGCTTTAGTCTCATTCATCTCATCTCATTGGTGGGTGAATTTTCAATTTGTCATGCCTACCACACACATCTACCAGATAATGCACACACATCTACCACATAATGGTGTTGGAGAGGCTGAAGACTTAAAAAGTGTAAATCTCATTCTACTGACTCTTCATATAGTAATAAAGCTAAAAAACCAACATTACATGCATAGGCGGGCTTGCACTGCACTATAATGAGAGTGTGTAAGTGCACCCACTCATTTAGAAAAAAAAATCATAAGTAAACTTGTTTTTGACAGAAAATTACAAATAAAATCTTATATTTTTGTATTTTATTCCCTCCAGTTTTATATATTTGAAGCCACTTATTTCAGTTTTTATAATCTGCCCCCACTACAAGGTGAAATTATTTCTTGTTGGGAAAAGGTTTTCTTGTTATCATCATTTCAACACACCATTTTACATTTCACTAGCTGATATTTTAAATTTTCCCAGATAATGATAACAGTACCCAGTATTTTGAGGGTAATTTCCAATTAAACATTGGCCACAGCAGTAATTATTTACTTCCTCACTGTATTCTGGAAACCATTACATCTTCTGATCTTGCGAAGTTATGCAATGCTATGCACGGCATTTGTTGTCAGAGTATTCCAATCAAGAACATGCATATGCCCTTTGTGCTGAGCCCTTTATGCTGCCATTAAGTTATTTATAAAGTTTTTCAATTATTTCAAGTTTTACATTGTTATTTGTACTTTGGCTTTATGTGTCTTTTTCAGGAGCAGAGGTACATGGAAAACAAAACCATGGTTTGACACCCACAATCATGTTCAAACAGAACTCAAGTACCAAACCATTATTTTGTGTAACTAGTTATTTGTAGAGTAGGATCTAAAGTCTCAATTGTTGTTCTGATTTCACTTTTTACATTTCTACCTCTTGATACTCATATCTATTGGTTTATGTTTATGGGATAAAAGATGTTTCTAGGTGATTTTTAATTAAATAAATGAGAAAAATCTCTGTTAGGTTAAATGGTTATGCCTATGGCTACGCTTTTTCTGAATGCAACTTTGGGATGGGAAGGCAGGGATGTAAGACGGGGTGGAGCGGGGGGGGGGGGGGGGGGAGAGAGTGGGAGATTGGTTTTGTTTATAGTAATAAACAAAACAATTGGTGGTGCAAATATTTACAAGTTTTAAGCCTCCTTTCCTAGGAGGGCAAGTCACCCTCTCTCTCTCTCTCTCTCTCTCGTGAATATTTAATCAAGTGGTTTGGTTTTCATGTACTTCATTTCTCTCTTCTTTTGTTATTTTCTAAAGTAATTGTCTCTTTCTTTGTATTATAAAATGTTGCAAGTATTTTCATATATCTTGTGCAAAAATGCTTCAGGTTGGATATGCTTCAGTATTTTCATATAAGTAATAATACTTATGAAGCACATGTCATACCAAAATCATTCTCTGTGTATCATTTTGGCCTGGCCTGGTTTTGGCTGCCTGTTCCCTTGTTTTTAGTTTCCTCCTTGGTGTGAACCATTGTCTTTGAGGTTAAACCCATCTCTTGGCCATTGCATTACTTGCACCAACTGATTTCACAAACAGTAAATGGATAATTGCTATTAACAGGTGTATTCTGTTTGTTGATTCTGTCTAGAATTGATCTTATGTACCCCAGAATGAAAATACGAAATTCTGGCTTTTGGGACAGGGACAACAGGCTAATTAAGTCATATCGTAAGAGAGACTAGTATAATTTTCCCCAACTTAAAATATTGTGTAAAAGATTCAGAGATTGAGAGACTAGTATAATATATTAGAATCTAATAATTATTAGAATCAATTTCTATTTGTTCATCACAATTGTTACTTTTGTTTACTGATTCCTTTTGTTTTGATTTTGATTGTTGATAACTTAGTATTTTACATTTAGAACATTAAACTTGATACTGCTAGTTTGGATTAGAGAGTTCAATTTAAAGCTTATTATTCAGTTTTACCATGTATTTCCTTTTCATATATCTTGTAGTTCCATTTCCTACAAATTTCTTAGCCACACAGGCAGATTTTCAATTTACCATGTATTTCTTTTCCTTAGACATAATATGGAGATATTCTACATTCCCTTTCTTCATTAGGCCAAGGTAGCACCACTGCTTGCCAGGTCCAACTTGCTGATTACCATAGATATTGAGTTGACAAATCTTGTATTGGGCTTTGAACAGGTGATCATCTTTATTCTCCGATGCCTGGTTCCTTTAGCTATTTCTCTTCAAAGAAACTTCTTAAACAGTCCATTTCACTTTATCTTTCTCATAATGTGTAATGAATACTTTGTATGTTGTGGCTGTTATTATTACATTGTTGTCCCTTTTATGTTATATCTCTTGCTTACCTACTGGAACAAGGATTGGCCATATGTGTGTAGCAACTGATGGAGCTTCAAGAACTCAACTGCTTGATTAAGTGTTAAACTAGAAAAAATTAACTGTTAAACTAGAAAAAATTAAGGTGGTGCAGATATTAACTACATACATACAGTATAACATTAGTTTTTTAAGTGCACTGATAATGGATGCATGGTGGTGCGGTGCAGAAAGCAACATAGAGCCTAATATCAGTTATCCTTGTTTTGAACTGCCACATAATTTGTTGGTTTTCATATGGAGGCAAGCCGACAAAGAAAGATGGACTGCAAAAATATAAGAGGAAGTGGAATTTTATATCTTATTTCATTACTATTGAGTTTTCAATAGTATCAACGAAATGGAGCTTAGTTTACAGTTATTTTTCTTGTTTTCCTGTACATTAAAGTAGTGAGTGGAACTTCAAAGTTTTCAAGGTTTGTTTAGAAACTGGACAAAGACTATATGGGTGTTGTTAGCATTTTGTTCAATGCTAAATTTCACATACTAGATGGTATTTGAATAATAAATACTTTAGGTTTTATTAATTAACTAATTAATTAATTAATTAATATCACAGTACATATCCAAATTAGGAAAAAGAAAAAGGAAGATAATGAATAAAGTAAAATGAAATACACACATTCTCCTTCATATCATCCCTTTTTAAATGTTTACTAATTATATGTTTCATTTATTCTTATACGTGTTCTTTTTATTTTATTTTTTTTATTTTTACACTTTTTACTTGCTATTTTTTCACAATATTTATCTATCTTGTCAACTTGGTGCTTTGATGTTAAGAAATTGATATGTTGCTTCTTTGCTTGATTTATCTACTAATCCAGGTTATATTTTGAATAATTTATAATGTTAATTTTATCTACTTTTTAAATTTCTTTTAATGCATGCATCAATTAAGTGTATCGGAATGTGTAATTTCTCAATGCCAATTTACATATATTAATCACCCAATTGCACCTCCTCTATGGTGGTGTCATGCCACAATAATTTATTTTTTCTTGATTTTATGTTGTGGCATAAATTAAGAGGATCTATAGTGATGTTGTGCCACTATAGCAGAGTTCAAAATTAAGCTAGAGACCTTTATCACCTTGGCTAAGTCTTTTGGCTTCAAGAATGGGAAGACAGCTTCAGGATGTTTTGGATATGTTTTGGATTTATTTTCATTTCAAAAAATAGTTTTTATTAATTAATTTTTTAATTATTTGTATTTAATTAAAATGAGCTTACAATTAGCAGTGGAAGGATAAATTAAATGACACAGGAGGTGAAACAAAGAGTGTGTTAATGCAATGGAGAAAGATGAAAATCACATCTTGGGGGTCTTCTGAGAGAACATGTCATGGGTGTAACACCCTAACGGGTACTACCCTCTAACGTACATTTTACTCATCAACATGGATAATATAAACATAATATCATATCATTACTCAAGAATATCATTGTTCAAAGGTCTACATCATTCTCAAGTAATTACATCATATACAGTAATTACATCATATACATAAAAGGTAATTCCCATATGTGGGATCCTATGCCAAAAGAATACATAAAAAGTTCTGTTAACAAAACTAGCCTATAAAGATATTGCTATATGAACATAATATCTTCTAGGCCGCCTCTTGTCTCCATCTTCAAGCCTGTTTAATCTGGAACATAAACACTAAACTAATGAGACAGGGTCTCAGTGAGTGTTAAAAACATGCATCATAGTATTTCATCATTCATAAAGGTACTATAAAGTACTATCATATGCTACTTTTACATCTCTATTGACATAATCTTAACATTTACTTTGCATGCTTTAATTTAACTTTCTTTATTCTTTTTTCGTCCTACGGCATATATTGAGCTCAATATATTGAAAGGCGTCCCTTTCCTTTTATGCCATGGCCTCGTATTATTCTCCTCTGGATCGAGGAGCTATGCCACATCTTCGGAAGGTAGGAAGTGACAGAAGGATCCCGCCTACCTTCTAAAGCGGACATTTCTTTTCTTTTGCATGCTTAACTTATAAAGATATTATCACCTTATTTGATCCCCAAAGAAATCCCTTATTTCATTAATTACACATATCGTTATCCTCATAGATCATGTAAACATACAAAAGTGTATAAAGGAAAATAACCCGAAAAAGATAAAACTCAACATATTGTTCCAGGGATTAGTCGCTTAAGCCAAAAATCCTGCGCTTAAGCCAGCCTGACCCTGGCACCTCGCGCTTAAGTGCCAAATTCTGGCGCTTAAGCGCCAGAGCGCCACGCTTAAGCGCAAAATACTTGCGCTTAAGCGTCAAGGTCCTGCACTTAATCCTGATCCTTGGAGCTTCTCGCTTAAGCGCCAAACTCCCACGCTTAAGCGCCAAAACACCTCGCTTAAGCGCTAGAAATCCTTGCTTAAGCGAGAATCACAAAACATACTTCCAACTGCAGGGGCTCCTCGCTTAAGCGCCAAGCATAGCGAACTTAAGCGAGGTTTTGCGATTCTGCAGGTCACCGGGGTCGGGTTTGTGCATAACCCCTTTGCCATAAATGCTACCCAACAACCCAAATCCTTATATTAAAGCTATTTAATGATGAATCTCATGCCAAACAAGCAAGACAATTATGATTTATGCATCTCTCATAATAACCCAAGGATTGGGGGTTGGAGCTCCTTTCCCATGGAAGTGATTGAATCTTATTAACCAACTCAACAGTAGTTTACACTTAGGTATTTATAGACTCAGCTGTCTCTATGACAGCTGTCACAACTAACTCTAACTACCCAATATTGCAGTTGAATAACTGCATCTCTTACACAATACTCTAATACCCCCTCTCTTAGAAACTAAGGTAAGATAGAGAGAAGAGAGAAATGAGAGAGGAAAAATGAATGAATTTTATTAACCCCACTAAACAGAAGCTTACACTTAGGTATTTATAGACTCAGTTGTCTCTATGACAGCTGTCATAACTAATCTACCAGATTACTAACTACCCGAGATTGAAGTTGAATAACTGCATCTCTTACACAGTACTTTTATATCCTAAAACTCAAGGTGGCTGAGACTTTGTTAAAGGCTCAAGCACATTGAATTTGTCTCTTAAGTATAAAAAGCATGTTGGAGAGAGAGGCTTAAAGAGTGCATCTGCCCACTGGTCTAGAGCTGGTATATGCTGAACCAGGAGTTGCTTAGCCAGAACTTTTTCTCAAACAATCTTCCTAAAAAATCTCCATGTGCTTAGTTCTTGCATGAAAGATAGGATTGTGAGCAACAACAACTGCACTCTGATTATCACAAAACACTGTTAGAGTGGTGAATGGAATACCCAGTTCAGACAATAATGTCTCAATCCACAAAATCTTAGCAGTAACTTGAGCTAGACTTCAATATTCTGCTTCAGTACTGGATCTGGCAACAATTTGTTTTTTGCGAGACCACTAAGAAACTAAGTTAAGCAAAAAAATATAGCTGCACCAGAAGTAGATCTGTGATCATCAGCATCTGATGCTCAGTCAGCATCACAAAGAGCCTGTAAAGTGAAGTGAAGGGTTGACCTGAAACAGCAGGTTTCAGATGAAGACCATGATGAACTGTTCCTTTGAGGTACCTTAGAATTCTCTTGACAGCTACCCAATGAGACCTAAGAGGATTTGCCATGGACTGACAAACTTTATTGATTACAAAACTTATCTGTCTTGTGATTGTAATGTACTGCAGAGCTCCAACCACAGAGCGATACATAGTGGAATCAGAAAATAAATCTGAGCCACATTTGGTCAGTTTACAGCTTGAGGTCATAGGTGAATAGATTGATTGAGGCTCAGTCATTTTGGTTTTCTGAAGTAAATCCTGAATGTATTTACTTTGAGTGAGGAGCACAGTATGATCTGTCATGGTTTTGACTTCAATTCCCAATAAATAGTCAACTTTTGCAAGTTGCATGAGGGAGAAACTTGAATTAAGTTTGGTTGTAATCTGCTGAATCAGTTGAGAAGAACTGCCAGTGATGATAATATCATCAACATAAACCAGAAGATAGACAATTTGGGAATTAGTTTTATAAACAAACAAAGAAGGATCACACTTGCTTGCTACAAAGCCAAACTGTAGTAACGTTGACTGGAGTCTATCAAACCACTGTCTTGGAGCTTGTTTAAGCTCATAAAGAGACTTATTCAGTTTGCAGACCAAAGAGGGATCTGAACTTTCAAATCCTGGAGGCTGATGCATGTATATTGTTTCAGTAAGTAACCCATTAAGAAACGGTTAACATCCAATTCAAAAAGGTCCCAATGATTAGTCAATGCTAGGCTAATAATAAGCCTGATAGCAACTGGTTTAACCACTTGGGAGAAGGTTTCATTGAAGTCAAATCCTGGAACTTGATGGAAGCCTTTTGCTATTAATCTAGCCTTATATCTGTTGATTGAACCATCAGTATTTTCCTTGACTCTAAACACCCATTTACATCCAATTGCTCTTCTGTTGGGTGGAAGAGGAACTAAACCACAGGTCTGATTTTTTATAAGTGCTGCATATTCTTGTTGCATGGCTGAAAACCAATTAGTATCAGACAAGGCTTGTTTTACACACTTGGGTTGATAATGAGACAAAAATAGAGAGGGATGAATTCTGTGTTGATGTATACCAGACTTGGATCTAGTCTGCATAGGATGAACAATTTTAGGTCTAGTAGGAGAAGGATTAGTGTCTGATGAAGAGTTAGTAGCATCATGGGAAACATTGGAATTAGGTGTAGTGATCTGTGTAGGTAAAGGAGCAGTAACCTGGATAGGTGACACAATAGGTATGGAGGCCAAGGGAAAACAGGTAAGGGATGGAGATGTAGGCATTGGTGCTGAGGAAGATTCAAACAGCTAAGTGTAAGGAAATGTAAGTTCATTAAGCACTACATTAGTGTTGTTAAATAGCGGTTATGGCGGCGCTATTGCGGAATGGCGTTGTGGTTTTTTGATAAGACGCCATCAAATAGCGGTGGCGTTGCGGTTTCACATGGCGGCCGCCAGCAACATCGCGGGTATGGCGGTATGGCAGAAATGGCGGTTTTTTAAAAAAAAAACGAAAAAAAAGTGAAATGGGCCACAGGCCCAACCCGGCCCAACAAAAAATAAGGGTTTTTAACCCTAAATCACAACCCGCTCCTCCCTCTTCTGTTGGTCGTGCATCACTCCCGCTCCTCCCTCTTCTCCGACGCTCACTCCCTCTTCTCCGACGCTCACTCCCTCTCCTCCGACGCTCACTCCCTCTCCTCCGACGCTACTGCTGCTTCACGACCTCCCTCCGACAGCAACCTCTACACCGGCGGCAACTTCACCGGCGACCTTGTTTAGCTCCGGCGACTGCCATACTGGTGTGTTGTGCTCTGTTTTTTGGTTTTTTTTTTTTTAATCTTCTCCTTCCTCCGGCGACTGCTATTGATCATTGTATTTTTTTTTTCATTGTTCAGCCCTTTTCTACTATGGCTGAACCTGAAGAACAATCTTCTAGGGGTAGGACAGACCCTGGTTGGAAATACTGTCATCCACTTGTGGAAGGGAATACAAACATCATTGTTTGTAATTTCTGTGGAAAAGTCACCAAGGGAGGAATAACCAGAGCCAAAGAACACTTGATAGCAAAGAGGGGTAATGTTGCTTCTTGCAAAAAGACTCCACCGAATGTAGTTGAAGAGCTTAAGGGATATATAGCTAACAAAAAGAGTGGGGCCAGTAGTGTTGCTGATGTGCCAATGCCAAATATCAGAGATTTTGAGTTTGGTGATCCAATTGGATGTGATGAAAGTGAAGAAGATGAGTTTGAGAACTGTAGCACTGCTGCTGCTGCAAAGAGAAAGAATGCCACTAAAAAAGGGCCAATGGACAAGTTCTGTAAGAATCCAGACGATGCAATCAATTGGAGAAAAAAGGAGATGTTGAGGCAAACTAACATAAAAGAGTCAATGGACAAGAATGAAGTTTTGAAGGTGCATAAACATATTGCTCGCTTTTGGTACCAAGCTGGTTTGTCATTCAACCTCATTAAATTGAAGAGCTTTGAGCATATGGTTGCAGCCATTGGTCAATTTGGACCATATTTGCCCATTCCAAGCTACCATGATATTAGAGTTCCACTCCTAAAGATGGAGGTTGAATACACTGAAAATTTGATGAAAGGCCATAGGGAGCAATGGGTGAGGTATGGTTGTACTATTATGTCTGATGCATGGACTGATCGAAAACAAAGATGCATCATTAATTTTTTGGTTAACTCTCAAGCTGGTACTATGTTTTTGAAGTCTGTTGATGGCTCTGATTTTGTGAAGACGGGTGAAAAGCTTTTTGAGTTGTTGGATGCTATTGTGGAGGAAGTTGGAGAAGAGAATGTGGTTCAAGTTGTCACTGATAATGGGAGCAACTATGTCTTGGCGGGTAAGATGTTGGAGGACAAAAGAAAACATATTTATTGGACTCCTTGTGCAGCCCATTGTGTTGATTTAATGCTCGAAGACATTGGAAAGCTTCCCTTGATAAAGAAGACAATTAGAAGGGCAATCAATCTAGTTGGGTTTATTTATGCCCATTCTAGTACCTTGAGCTTGTTGAGAAATTGTACAAACAAGAGGGAATTGGTGAGACATGCTGTCACTAGATTTGCCACTTCTTATCTAACCTTAGAAAGGCTCCATAAAGAGAAAGCTAATATTAGAAGGATTTTTATTTCTGACGAATGGACCTTAAACAAGTTGTCTAAGGAGGCTAAGGGGAAGGAAGCTGCAAAAGTGGTGCTCATGCCTTCATTTTGGAGCAATGTGGTTTACACTCTTAAAGTCATGGCTCCACTTGTGAAAGTACTTCGTCTTGTGGATGGTGAAAGGAAACCAGCCATGAGCTATATTTATGAAGCGATGGACAAGGCAAAAGAGACAATTATGAAGTCTTTCAACAACCAAGAAAGCAAATACAAAGATGTGTTTGCAATTATTGATCAAAGATGGAATTGTCAGCTTCATAGGCCATTGCATGCGGCTGCCCACTACTTAAACCCGGAGTTTTTTTATGACAACCCTGATTTGGAGTTTGATTTTGAGGTCACAAATGGATTTTTTGATTGCATTAGGAAGTTGGTGCCAACATCTGATGTGCAACAGAAAATTCTAACTGAGTTGCATCTTTACAAGATTGGTGCTGATCACTTTGGCTCTGAATTTGCAATGGCACAAAGGAAAACCCATTCTCCTAGTAAGAAACTTCTACTAATTGATTTTTTTAAGTTTTAAATATTTAATACTAGTATACTACAGTTCAGAATTTTCAGAATTCTGAATTATTCAAAAATTCAGAATCTGCTGTGTGGAGGATTATAATTTAAGTCATGCTCTTGGTTGGTATTGTAGCTTATTGGTGGAGAATGTTTGGGTCCCAAACTCCAAATTTGCAGAAGCTAGCTATCAAGATTCTTAGTTTGACCTGCAGTGCTTCAGGCTGTGAAAGGAATTGGAGTGTGTTTGAGCAAGTAATTGTCATAAGACTCTAACTATGCTTTTTATTTAATTTATGTTATGTTTGGAGTGTAATAGTCAAGTTTTATTTAGAGTGTATTTCTGATTTTGAGCAAGTTTAATTATGTATGTTATGTTTCAGATTCATTCAAAAAAAAGAAATAGGCTTGAGCACAAAAAGTTGCATGATTTGGTATTTGTCAAATACAACCAACAACTCAAACAAAGATATAATGCTAGAGATGAAATTGATCCAATTTCTCTCAATGAAATTGATGTGTGCAATGAATGGTTAGTGGGAGAGATGGATGATGATGATAAAGATGCTGGAAATGAGTTAGTATTTGAAGATGATGATGCACTAAATTGGGCAACTATGTATGAGGCTTCGGGGGTTGGAGAGCCTAGGATATATACTAGGCAAAAAACAAGGGGAAGAAAGCAACCAGCCAGCAGTGGTGCTGTTACTGCTGCTGCCTACACATCTAAAAAACAAGCATTGGGTGCTGGATCTTCATCAAGGAAGCAAAAAGCAGTCCAACAAATTGATGAGGATGTGGAGTTTGAGGATGTGGAATCTGAAGAAGAAGAGATCATGGACATGGTTAATTTTGAGGTGTCCGATGGAGAAGAGGGAGAGGGACATGCACCACTACATGATGATAACAATGAAGAGGATTATGTTGGGGTTGCAGAAGATGATTAGAGTCTTTATTTTATTTTATGTTTGCAACTTTGCATTATGCTTTTATCATTTTGTTATTTTGAACTCTTTAATGAGTGTGTTAGGTTATCATTGTTCTTAGTTCTTGTTTTGAACAATTGAACTCTTTATATGTCATGTTTTTCATTTATATGTACTGTTTTTAAGTATTAATATCTACTGTTTTTTAAGTTTTTTTTTTCTATATTTACTGTTATATGTACTGTTTTTTTTACCTTTTTAATTTATGTCTACTGTTTTGTTAGTATTAATATATATATATATATATATATATATATATATATATATATATATATATTGGTCCGCCATGGCTTCCGCCATTTTCCGCTACGCCATCCGCCATATAAATATAGCGGATTTTTGGCTTTCCGCCATGCTCCGCCATCCGCTATTAACAACATTGCACTACATCTTTGGAGATAAAAAGTTTACCTGTAGGGGAAAGACACTTGTAGCCTTTATGAGATGTTGAATAGCCTAAGAAAAGACACTCATGAGACCTATAGGGTCTGAGAAATGGAAAACAGGCACACCCAAAAGTTTTAAGAAAGGTGTAGTCAGGGGACTGGTTGAACAAAACAGTATAAGGGACAACAAAGTTAAGGGAGGCTGTGGGGAGTCTATTTATGAGATATACAGCAGTTGTAAAAGCAAAATCCCAAAGTTTAAGAGGCAAAGAGGCATGCTCTAGTATAACACTCCATTCTCTAATGAACCACAAACTTCATTTTAACTGGAACCAAGATAACTAAAAGTCATTGTTTAACTACACATTATGTTCTACTTTTGCTGCCATTTTTTCAGGTTTTCTTGCATTTTTATTATTTCCATGATCTTTTTGAATATTAAATAACAAATATACTTTTTTTAAGGTACCTTTGTCATGCTTTTTGTTACCTAAATGAGTTGGTTGTATAATAAGATATTTATACTCTTAAGATGGAATGTGAAAAGAATGATACCGCAATAAAACAGGTAAGTGCTTTGTTGAACTCTTTTGAGATTGCTAATTACAAGGTAATATACTCATTTGCATTTTATCCTTGGAGATTATAATTTGTAACATTTTTTTGTTTGTTTCAATCCACTCATTACACTTACTGTTATATAAAACAGAGGATTGCTAAATTATAAGACATTACACGGAGGAACAATACATCAATTTCAAAATTAAAGAAGGGCCTGTTGAGGGTGCATGTGAGAGGATTATTGTTGGTGATTTGTATTGTAACATCCCTTTCGGTCTCTGTGATCCCTAGGGAAAATGTTTTTCTAATTGGTGAGATGGTAAGATTATTGACTATTTTCCTTTGCATCTAAAATTATGTTTTACTTTTAAATCTTAGTTTTGCAAACATGTGCATTTTATCTTTGAGGACTTGGGGAAGGAGAAACTTCCCCAACATTTGACATTTGTTTCTACAGCAAAAATCAGCTGTGTAAATATTCTTCAATTGTTTCTTTACTAATTGATGTTCTTTGTGTCTATTTTTTTCACTGCCTTTTCCCTCTCACTTTAGTAAAGATAATATGTGATTTGGAATTTCATTGACAAGGCGCTGATCATTATTGTAAATTTATTTCTTTCCTACTTTTCTTTATAAACCTTCATAAAATCATGAACATATAAAGCATTTGTGAATGAAACAGATTTATGTAGTTTGTCTCATGAGTCTTGGCCTAGTCCCCCCATGCTCTTGTCCCTTCTCTTTTGATTTTTATATATTTGGAGTGTCATCTCATACACTCCGCTTTTGATAAAAAAAAAAAAGACAGACTGTGTACTTTCATTTTTTATATCTATTAATTGATTGGTAACTTACCTGGGCTGGGAAAATAATGGCAAATTATATCATGTTGGAGCCAAAAATGTATTATGATTTTCTGTTGTTAGAAGAGAGAGGGGTGTCAATGTCTATAAAAGAGGTTGTTGGTGGTGGTGATCACCAAGGTCCAGAGAAGTTGTGAGGAGTGGGTTGATTTAGTTTAGGGTTTAATGTTTATCCTTCAACCAATAACGAATTATCTCAATTGTGCATGTGTTTTTTTTTTTTTCCTTTTCGTTGTGTACCCAGGGAGGAGATGCATTGCTTTCCATACATTATTATTGCCTTTTATATATTCTGAAATTTCTGTGGTTCTTACTTCTTTTGCCAATTGGACATCTATTTTTTTCTTTTTTTGAAGTTAAAACCGGGTAATATATTTAACCATTGGAAACAGAAGCCATTACATCAAGGTTCAGTTGACAAACCACCTGATATGGAGCTTCCTCTACCTAGTACATTTCATTGTAAAAGAAAGCTAAAAAAGCTAACTTATCTGCTAATATATTACCCTTCCTGCTAACCGAATTGAGAGATGGCAGTGAACGTGCATTTAGAAGCTGAACACAATTAACTAAAATCCCATCAAAATAGGTTGTTGGTATATGAGGTGTCTTTTTCCAAGCATTGGAGAGAATTTGCCAGTTGGTCTCATACACAACATTCATAAAAGACAAATGCTGTCCCACTTCTATGCACCATCTAAAACCTATTGCCTCATCTTCCTTTGGTGTGTATGTGCATGGTAAAGACAAAGTAGCTGCTGGCAGGGGTGCTCCAGTGTGATCCCTATCAACTTTACATATGATGTGAGGTCCCTCATAAACGCAACTGGACATCCATAAACATAACAATAGAAGGTTGTTTCCTGCACTGTTAGGCACTATCAATCGTGTGACCATTTTTAATGTTTCTTGTGGGTTTTTTGGGTGTTTCGACATTTTATAAAAGATTATTGTTTTATTTTTATTTTTTATTTTTTGGTATTCCTTTTATAAGAATTATCGGTGTGTGAAGGAGAGTGGGCTGCAAATTTTGCTTGCGTTGAGGAATCGTTTGTGTTGGGTTGTTGGAGAAGTTGTTAGGTGTGAGGGTGGTAGAGGCGTGGTATTGACTATTTTAATATTTTCCAATTACTGATTACTGATGCAGCTATTGGCTGTTGATTCTTTTGCTTTATGAGGGACCTCACATCGCATGTAAACTTGTTTGACAGTGTTGTGATTTGAGGTGAATGCATAACAAATGTTGTGATGAGGTGAAGAGAAGCTGTGTCTGTGTTTTGAAAGTTAGTTTGGCATACTGTTGAGTCTTCACCTCCCCATAGTTTCTCGGAGTCGCATTCCTCAATTTAGATACATCATTAGAGGCGGTGAAATGTTAGGTCACAGAAAAGGAGTGGAAAGACATCAACAGGTGGTGCATCACGAAGCCGACTATTCTACTTTGTGTGGAGGGGTTGCATGAAAAGGATTAAGGGGCACATGTATGAGACGACCAAATAGGTGTTCATCCTTGATCTTCCTGTAGAAAACATTCATTATGGAGTGACCTACCCAAAGCCATATGAATAACTTGTAGGTATAGGAAAGCATGACAACATGGAACTTAGTTCTGTTAATGGTGCAGAGAGAAATAAGAAGAGAGACAAAGTAGATCTGAGAAACACTAAAAAATTATTTTCATTCCCACTTATGTCTGTTACAAGTTGTGTTTATATACATGTGCAGAGAGACTTGCACAGCAAGCTACTCTGACAAGTAGTGCCAGCTGTCACTTGACAGCTGGATAACTAACTACCCTACTCTGTTCTCTCACTGACCGAGTACAATACTCACACAAGTTCAAGCCATTTAATCTCTTATTTTTCAATTTCTAAATTTTGGCTCTAGCCTTTCACTTTCACTTTATTATTTTTTCTTGGGGATGCTTTTGAGTAAGCTCCTTCAAGAACAATTTGAGAAGCATCTCAAGGAGGAGAAAGAGACTCAGGATGAAGCACTTTGTTCTAGAGTAAAATGTGGCATTCAAATTGGTGACTTTGTTTCCATCTTACTCTCTTTCAGACATTCTCATTTACACACACAAAATCAGTACCTATACAGACAGAATTGTGGTACAAGGGATTTTTGTGTTCTTAATATGCTTCTTTTTTTAATGTTATATGAAGTATAATGTGTCTATATTTCTACACTTATCATTGAATGTTGATTGAATTGGAAAAAGGTTAGAATAGCTTGCAAATAGCAATTGGTATTTTCGTTAAACCATATGAGACGAGGTTATATTATGGATCAAAAATGATTCTCTCTTTTTCTTCAGTTTGAGAACCTTATTGATGTTATTCATAACGCTGTTGACCATTCTGTCAATGGTCATGGCATTTCAATACTCCACGAGTGAGACTTCAACAAGAAGATATTACATGAACAAATTTGGTGAAAGTGTTTTTGTTAAGTGCTTGTATGATTCAAAATGACAAATCATGTCTGTGTAGTGTTGTTTACTCTCTCAGGAAGTGATTACGGCCTGCTGCTTATATAATTCCATTCTACCTTCTGTTTTGCAAGTCTTTCCTTTCCAAGAAAGAGTTGTCATCAAGAATTATGTTGCCTGTATTACTGTGAAGGATTTATTATGCTTTGATAAAAATAATTTGCAAAAGTCTGAAACTTTACAACTATTATTTGAGAGCAGTTAGGGGAGCTTTTGTTTGCCATTATGAAGTTTTTCATTCATCAGTTTAGGAAAGGTGGCAATATTCTGTTAAGCTATTGTATGAAGGCCCAATTTGTTTCACATGCATGTTATTGATTAGATTTATTTGCAAGTAAGGATTTGTAGCAATGCATTTTCTTTTCCTTGTTTCACCCCCTGTTTGTTTTTTTGGTTGTAGTCCTGCTTGATATCAAGCAGTAGATGGACGGACAACATGGCGAGACAACCACTATTGGAACGAGAAAGAGGATAACTTAAAGAGGTCAAGACAACGAGACAATCCATGTGAGGGTCTCTCTTATCAGGATTCTAACGTTCTTAAACTTTGAAAATATGATTTTCAAAATTTAAGAATGTTACATTACTTCCCTCCTTTTTAACAATTTTGTCCCCAAAATTCAATTAGTAAATCTAAGTGTGAACACTTCCTCAGTACATAAATATAATTTTTTTTCAAAAAATGGAGAGTAAGAGTGTATTAAGCTATTTATAGTTAAGAAGAAAGAGGTAGAGAGAATATAAGGAGCTGTGAGGTTAAGTTAGGAGAAGAAGGAAGTAGAACAAAGGTAAAGAGTAAGGAAGTTAGAAAGGAAAAGATCACCCACTTCTATTTGAGGTAAAAATTCTTTTTAGTTGTCAAATTATTTTTGAGTAGGATGTTAGTATGTTATATTAATAAGTTAGAAATTTTAGTCAAGTCTATTGGAGATAATATGAAGTTTTAGGTTAGTATAATCTACTCTTCAAGCTCTTGAAATTTAGGTGAGAATTTTATATATTTTTCTTTACTTATTTAACCATATTTTGATACAGGTAATAAATTAGATGAATGTTAAAAATATTAGGGTGTTATAGACTTGTTAAAAGGATTAGAAGAAATTGTATATGTGAACTTTAGCAAATTCTAGAGTTATTAGGAAATAAAAATTATTTATAGTGATACTTTTGGGGGGTTCTAATTTAATTTTATGCTATGCTACATTGTGCACATACACCTCACCAATCTCAGTCATTGGCCTTAACTCCATCATCTTAGAAAGTTAGTGAGTAAATAATGGGGACTGTAACAAGTCCTAAACTATTTCCTTAAATTTGTTATTTTGTATGATCCTCTATTATTTTTATCTCTATATGAAATAGTTACAAAGTGAAAACTTTTGAAGCTATTTACTCGAAATAATCATTTTTCTAAGGGACATGTTTTGTCATATATATAAATACATAATATGTTATCGTATGATGATTTTGAAGATTGAAGTTCTTAATTTATGGATTTTGGAGACATTATGGTTTGGATATTATTGTTTCATTGTTGAATCATTAGGTTGATTTGAGATTTGAAAAGTATGGTGGAGTTATTAAATCTCCATTGAATCTTGATTGGGAACCTTTCTATAAACACAAATTGTGATTTCAGATTATGAATAGTTTTTGGGGAAATACTTTCTCAGAACGTTGCAGCTAACAGTAGTAGGTGTTAGCCTGATGTTAGCCCTGGTGCACCATGACTTATTTTTTAGGCGGGGAGTCTAACATTGATATTTACTTACAGGCGGGGAGCCTGACATTGATATTCTAGGCGGGGAGCCTATCTTTGAGATATATCTTTGGGTTGGAACCCCATTGTTGTTCTGTTTGAGTAATACCCCACTTAAATCATCATATTTTGATTTTATTTAGCTTATTTAGTAAATTTCAGACTTTATGCCTATGATTGTCTTATACCCAATATTGTCATGTTCCGCTTGTCACGTTCTTAATTATTTACTCACTGAGTGATGACACACATTGTCTCGTCATTCCTTTTCAGATAATCAGGCTTGTCTCAATTTAAGTACTTCTACTAGGAGTTTGTTGTAGATTCTGGTGGGGGCTTCATGCTCAATGTCTTACAATGATATCGAGTTTTCTATTCCCATGTCACTTTGAAATTTTGATTGTTAAATTCTTTTAGTGGCTCTGTTACATTGTATTATAGACTTGTAATAGTTATATGTAATTATGTTAAATTTTGATTGTTTTCTATTTCCATGTCACTTTGAAATTTTCATTGTTAAATTCTTTTAGTGGCTCTATTACATTGTATTATAGACTTGTAATAGTTATATGTAATTCTGTTGGCCTATGTGAGGTCCTGTGATGGTTGGTATTTATTTGTGATGATATTACATATTTATATACTACTTTGGGATGTCCATAATTTAGGGGAGGTTCTGTCGAATTTTCAATAGAAAATTCTTTATAAATTTACATTACGTTTGCTTTCTTAGTTGGATTTAATCACAATTAAGGCTTGCCAGACTAAGGCATTGGTCTGTGCGTCGGTCACGAAGGGAATTTGGGTCGTGACAAGGATACCCCTTAATCACATGGACTTGGACAATAATAACTCTTGGATAGACGCCCTAGTAAGAATGACTTGTGTTACTTCTAGTAGGTGATATAGAGATGGGTAGAGTTTATTAACAGTAAGGGTTTGTTGGGTTGGAACTAGTTCGTTAATTGGAGGAAATGTATTATACCTAACCATTATTAAAACAATGACTTTGTAAACTCATTATGTTTACCCCTTAATTTTGAACATGCATGGACCCTTTTCTTTTAATGCTTGTGAGGTTTTATCTATTCCCTACCCTAATGCCCCTTGAAAAATGTGTAGCAGGTACTGACGGATAGTGACATGAAGGTTTTAAGTTTCATTTTAAATTTGAATTTTTTTGTTTAAGAATTTTTGTACTCACCTCTATGTCCATGTTGATTTATGATTTGAATCTTTGTTTTAATAGTTGAAAAGTGATCATATCAATGGTCTATCATGTACTTGTGGACGAGGCCACTTCATGTGGTCAACCTGTATGTTTTCTAACTATGCGAGTACAAGCATATAAGTTGTTTTTCTTTGACAGGTTCCATACTTTATAAATTGAAATACAGGTTTACGATCATCGTGAAAAAAAACTCCCCATAATTTCATCGATTTTGAGTACACAGTTTTATTTTCTAAATTTTAAATTTAAACTAGCTAAGTTCTAATCCCAACAAGTCAGGTCCTTACATATGACATCTATATTTGTCTCTATTTAAAATTGGTTTTAAACCATAAACCAATTTTAAAATTGGTTTTAAAAACAAACTGAATTTTATGGTTTAAATCCAGTTTAAAATCGGTTTAAAAAAATATCAAAACTAGTTTTACAAATATCCAAACTATTTTTAAAAATCCATTTTAATTTAAATTGTTTGGATTTAAAATCTAAACTATTTAAAATCCAATCCATGTCTATCCTTTGGTATTGTGAATGTTTTTTACTACTGTTGTGTCTCCAAAACAAAAGCAAAATGCATTAGTAGGACCTTTTTTCAAATATATTGTTACCTTTGTGGGCTTTACAACCTACACTAATATTTTAGATGGTAGCTGGCTAGTAGTTTATTTGTTTTAATTAATTAATTTATTTTGTATTGAAAAAATATTTCTTTGAATAATTTGTTAATTGTTAACTCATTATGCCATAGAGTAGTGATCGGAACTTGAGGGAGTTCCATAATAATAAATTGTGATTTATATTGAATCAACTTTGAATTAGTATAACTAGTGTGTGGGTTCTCTTAAAAAAAAGTATAGGGTGCGGGGATGCTTAAATAAACTATTATAATTAAAAAATATTTGAGTGAACTAGTATAAATCAAGTGTTTATACTCTTCTCTTAAGCTTTAACTTGTTTTCTCTTGTTTTTCTTTGAACATATCTTTGGACACACAAGTTCAAAAAATTTGTCTTTGAGAAAATTGCTTTTAACTTGTTGGACGATCTTTTAACAAACCAATTTTTCAAAAGTTGTTGTCGTATGTGATTTCGAACCCCCTTCTAGTGTGTTCCATTTATTTCACAAAATGTTTGCTTCAGAAGCTAATTGAATATAAAATCATAAAACTATAGATTTGGAGAAATTTGTAGAAGTTTCCATTTACATTGATCCTTATCCTGCATTATTCTGTCAATAAAGAACAACAACTAAATATTAAACAGTAAACAAATGCAACATTTATAGTTTTATTTTGAGGACTAAACTATATAACCAATACATAATCCATGAAAAAATTATATAGCCAATAATGAGGTGTAATAGTTACTGACTCTTAAATTAAGGACTTGAGAGGGTGAAGGATGTTGAATCCAAAACCCTTAGTGTTTTGTTTATGACAAACCATTAATGTCGGTAAATTGAAGAATGAAGTTCTGCAAGCTAATGATCTACCAAGTGTTTCAGATCATGATAATAGCAAATTGAAAACAAGCATTCTGGTGAGTTCAGAACAAGCTCAGAATGGATGTCTCAACTGTGCATCACATGAAGTCTCAGAAAGTCTCACCTACATGATGAAGATAGTGCTTCCTCTAAAAGACTTCTAAGTTGGCAAGTTGAAGAAAACATCAAGATGGTCTCATTCAAAGAAAAATCAGAACTACACCATCAGAATGAAGCTGCAGAAGAAGAAGCATCAGAATGATGCTATCTAGAATCAAAACAGAATGATTCTGAGATGATCACATCTGCATGATGTGTTGAAGGCTAGACCCTGAAGACCCTTTGCATCAATACAGATTGAAGAACAACATCATGTCTTCCATGTGCAGCCACAAACATAGAGGGCTCATCAGAAGACTGAGGTTGACATCAGAATGGTATGAAGTGTAACTTCATGTCTTCCATATGTAGTCACATACACAGAGAACTCATCAGAAGACTGAAGTTAACAACATCACATCTTCCATATAAACCACAATCATTGAGGGTTCATCAGAAGGTTGATGTTGACAGACATGAATAAAGATGCAAGAGGATGATAACTACTTGAGTATCTGATATGGAACATCAAAATCAAGCTAACAAGACTTTCCATAAGTCTACACCAAGGACAAAATGTTTTCAGCACCAACAACAACCTACATTTTCTATATGCTGAAGCAAGCTGCTTCAGAATGATCAGTGTTGTGAAGAATTGATCATTGGGATGAAGATGTGCTCCTTACAAAGCCTCATCATGAAGTCTTCATCAGAAGGAACCTACATCAGAATAGGTCCTTCCTCAGCAAACATCAAAATGCAATTCTGATGTATCTTCAGAAGTTCATCAGAATCTGTCCATCAGAATGGTTTGTTCAGAACATATTCAAAAAGGTGACAGGTCATATACAGCTGGCATATCTCAAAATTTCTATCAAGGAAATAGCTGTGCCAAGAGTCCAACGACTACCTTTTGAACACTATAAAAGGGATCTCTTGGAAGCCTTTCAAAGTACCTTGAAGCAAGCAAGAAAAAGAGCTACTCGAGCCTTTCTTCCTCAGTAAGGATTTGTGAGTTTCCTTCTTCAAGCCTCTCAGTGAGAGTGACCCACTTTTGTATTAGTTCTAGTGAGCTTTCCTTGTAAACAAGAGAGAAGTGTGATTGTATTTCTTGAATGGAAATCCCCTGTTAAGGAGAATATGTAGTCTGTGCAATAAATCACAGATATCCTTTGTTGTATTGAGTGAAATCTCCAAGCTAAGACCAAGGTGTGGTGCTGTGGTGAGGGAGTACTTGTGTAGCAGTGTGGTGACACTGCTATTGCTATGTGAAGATCTGGTGTGAGCCCTGTAATTTGGTGAACCTGTTGAGGTTGCTGTGTAAGCCAGTGGTGATTGGTTGTTGTGTTGATTTAGTGAAAATCTCACTGGTGTGTGAGGACCGGATGTAGCCCTGGGTTTGGGGTGAACCAGTATAAAATTTTCTGTGTGATTTCTCTTTCACTCTTACTCTGCTATTTTAATTAGTTAATATATATATAACCTCTATTTTATATGTTAACCTCTTATAAAGAAGTATTCCAAATAAAGACAGTAAGATTCAGAAAGATCTTTTGAACACATAAAGAATTTGAACTTTCGTTTTGAGGAAACAATTTTCTGGAAACAACTCAAGAACACTTTTTGAGATCATAACGAATATTCATTCTGAACACTCAACATTTTGAGTAATTGAAAAAGTTACCAAAAAGCTTTCAAAGTTTTTGAAAACACAATTCAACCCCCCTTCTTGTGTTATTTTATTCACTTCAAGGGAACCATAAAACTTAGTAAAAGGTTAATGCATTACTCACTAACAAATTAAAATGGTTAATGCGTTACTCACTAACGCATTTCATCCCCTAGCAAGTGTTTTTGAAACAATAACAGTCCATGACCAACAATAATCAATCTCCAACATGTCCATCATAATATATAAAAAAATAGAATATATGACTTTTTAAAACTCAACTTCAAGTACACAAGAAATTAAAAATAATTAAGGGTCTAATTACAAAAGATATGAATCCGAAAATTAAATTAGATTTATTCACTTTTGATTTACACGTTATAATTAAAAAAGATTTAAAATTGGAAACAAAAAAAAAAATTAATGGAAGATTGAAAGGGGAAATTTAAACCATTACACTACAAATAATTTAGAAAAAAAAATTGATTACAAATAGGTGACGTTTCAGTTTTTTTTTTTTTGAAAATACACTTATATAATTACTTTTTTTTAAACGGGAAACAAAAAATAATTAATGAAGGTTAAAAGGGGAAATTTAAACCATTAGACTACAAATAATTTAGAAACAAAATTGATTACAAATAGGTGATGTTTCATATTAAAATACACTTATATAATTACTTTTGGGTTAACTAGGTTTTTAGTCCCTAAACTTTTTAAAAATTTGATTTTTAGTCCCTAAACTTTAGTTTGACTGGTCAAGGTCTCTAAACTTTTTAAAAATTCGGTTTTTAGTCTCTAAACTTTAGTTTGACCGGTCAAGGTCCCTAAACTTTTTAAAAATTTGGTTTTTAGTCCCCAAACTTTTTAAAAATTTGGTTTTTAGTTCATGAAATCTCATTAATTCAAGGACTAAAAATTGAATTTTTAAAAAGTTTAGGGACTAAAAACCGAATTTTAAAAAAGTTCAGGGACTAAAAACTGAATTTTAAAAAAGTTTAGGGACTAAAAACCGAATTTTTAAAAAGTTTAAGCACTTTGACTGGTCAAAATTTTGTTGAAGGACTAAAAACTGAATTTTTAAAAGTTTAGGGACATTGACCAGTCAAACTAAAGTTTAGGGACTAAAAACCGAATTTTGAAAAAGTTTAGGGACTAAAAACTTAATTAACCCATTACTTTTTTTATCTTTAAGAAGAGCGGGAAAATGAAGATTATTAATTTACTCCAACGTTAGCTACTTTTTTTTTTTTTTTGGTATTCAACGGGGCCAAGGACCAAGAAAAGAAATTACATCAAAATAACTCTAGGAGTAGCAACTCCCTTAGCATCAGCTGCAAGCAACCTTTGCACAACTACAGGAGGTTGCTCCAAAATCATAAAGTCACCCTCTAAATGATAAGGCAGATCAGCAAGGGCATCCACATAAGCATTGCCCTGATGAAAAATATGAGAAAATTTGACAAAAGAAAACAATTGCTTAAGCTTTCTAATTTCCTGAATTAAGCTCCACCAATTTGCATTACCAAGTTTATTACTTGTAATAGCCTTGACTACTGCATCCGAGACAATTTGAACATCCACCAAATGGAAATCTTTCAAAAGAGCAAGTTTTAATCCTTCTAGCACTCTCCACAATTCAGCCATATAAGAAGTTGTTCTGCCAATTTTTTTTATGAAACCACAAATCCAATCTCCTCTACTACCTCTTATAAGACCACCATAGGTAGCATCACCTCCTTAACCTCTGGTCGAGCCATCTGTGTTGATAGCCACCCACCGCTCTTGTGGTGGGTGCCAGTAGATGTAAACCTCCCTTTTAACCAAACTATTTTGGAAAGCATCATTTGATGAAGAGATCACCTTTTGATAATCGTAACAAGCCTTCAAAATAACAGTCCATGGCTTAAATGGACGTAAAAAATTATCATCATGCTCCTGCTTATTTCACCATTGCTACATAAAATAACATGTCATGGCCCAAGTCTCAAACCAATTACCTCTTCAAGTACACTCAAATTGTTTTGAATGTTATACTTGACCCTGTTGTGCACCGAGGGAGATTAAACACTGGGGAGATTTTCACAAATGGGCCACGAGCACACAACATAACCAGACTTGACACCACCTTCAACCCAAAACCTTAAGGCATTAGGTTTGTGGGTCTATCCACTTATATGTTGCTCAACTTGCCCATTTCTACCCAATGTGGGACTTCACCTTCACAATTGTATTCCAACAATCTCCCCCTCAAGTGTGAGTGTCTTCCACATGGTAGTTCCCCCTCAAGCGGAAGCCATTTTCACCACGAGTATCCAATGATGGCGCCTTTAGAGTGCTTAATGCTCTAGTTCCTTGCACCACTGCCTCCACCATTTCACGGCCACGGGACACGCTGCCTGGCCTCTATGTATGGACCCACCGCTAGGAAGACTTTCGATACAATGGATCCCTATGCCCATGCTTGGATCTGTCGCCAGTCCATCTTACTCGTTTGAGCCGGTCACTTGGTTGAATAATGTGAGATTTACCGCAAGCGCACGGTTGTCGTCAAGTAATAAAAATTATCGTCTCCACAGGGACTGCATTTTCGGCTTTATAATTTTCACAATTTAATTGAAATTAAGCAAAAGGAAATATTTGATTTCATAAGAAAATATTTGAAAAGATAAAATTAAAATAAAATAAAGATAGGATAAAGATAAGATAAAAAATAAAATAAAGATAAGATAAGATAAAATAAGATAAGATAAAGATAGAGTAAATATTTGAAAAGATTGAAATCAATAATAAGAAAACTTCCAGGATTGGGTTTCACACCAAGACTTCCTATTAATCTTTCTACCTCTGTTCTTATTGGTTCTCTTTGCAGGTGAATTAACCTAAGGTAACCTTTGCTCCCTCTCAGGATACAAATATGTATGTAATTGAATTAACCTCTACTCTCATGGTAATTAAGTTCAATTAAACCCATTAAGTTCTTTGTTAAATCATTGATTCCTTGAAGGATTAAACCTACTTTCGTGATTTAATACCTAAGTTCCTCCCTTATGGATCCAACGATTAGGTTCACCTCTCAGTTCTTCCCTAAGCGTCTATGATTATGAAAAATGGTGGCCAAACGCTTCTTATATATAAAAGCAATAGAAGAGAAATCAAGAGGAGAAAGCCAATAGAACATAAAGATAAATCAATTAAGCATAATAGTTGTCAAGAGCTAAGCACCATTCCTAGAACAAAGAGACTACTCACTCATAGTCATGGAAACAACGATGAAATTAAAGGAAAACATAACAAACCAGAAAAAGAGTTGAAGAAGAAGACTCTATCTCTAAACCATATGCTAATCCCAAATTCTAGTGTGTACCTAATTGTAAGTAAAACACTCTATTTAAAGAGGATGTGCTAAGGAAAAAGATAAAGATTTAAGCCTAAATTACAATCAAAATCGCAAAAGATAAGATTCTCAATCTGGTGCAGGTGATGGCCATGACAATTTGCTGTCATGATGCGAAGCTGAAAGTTAGATTAGGTCACAGCCATGACTCTGAATGTCATGGCCATGACATCTATCAGGGGTCCAAAAATGTGGATATAAGCATAGTCATGACCATGACTCTGAATGTCATGGCCATGACTTCTGTCAGGTGACTCGATTGTGCTTTTCTTCTAATCTTCAAGTGTCCTTATGCTCCTAGCTTCAATCCTTGGAGTCACCATGCATCTTTCTCCTTGATTTGATGTCTTAGAGCTTAAGAAACAACCTTGAAACATGAAAATACCAACATCGTAACCGATTCCAAAAAGAAATGAAAAACAATGCAAATGCAAGGTAAATGAGTCCTAAATGTAAGAATATGCAATATTTCCTAAGTGAAATGCTATGCATGAATGATATAAAATGCAACGCACCATTGAACCATCGGCTCTGATACCAATTGTTGTGCATCGTAGGGGGAGAAAATAACCGGGGAGATCTTCACCAATGGGTCACGAGCACACCACACAAGTGAACTTGACACCAACTTTAACCCAAAACCTTAAGGCATTAGGTTTGCGGGTCTATCCACTTACATGTTGCTCAACTTGCCCATTTCTACCCAATGTGAGACTTCACCTTCACACTTGTACTCCAACAGACCCATTATGTGATGTTTATACCAAAGAAGTTAGCTCTCGCTGAATGCTTTAACAAGTGAAGCCAAATAGAAGTAGACAAAGGTGAGTATAAACTTATTGATGAAAATTCTGTATAAACTTTTCATGATTCCAAAGCTAATATATAAAATTCAAAACTTACAATATAAACTATGTTTTCACAAAACATGACTAAATCAAACTTAGTGTCTTATGACACTTCAACAGATCGCAACATACTATATATATATATGGCCAACACATTCGTGACATTCGTGATATGTTAAGGCGTGATTGGGGGTATCAGTGTCTCATATCCCTAAAGATGCTTGATACAGAGTGTTAGAGAGAAAGCTTGGAATTCTTCTCCTGCTGATGTTTTGGATGTCCTCTAGGACATGACTGCTACATTCTAGTTTCTTTTCGCTTTGTTTTCTTTAGCTTCCCATTTACCAACAAAAAAAATCTTAAATGTACCGTGATCTATTTAATTTAAATTGTGTTTGGTCTATAATTTTTTTTACCCAATTTCATATCTTTTTTCTTTAAATCAAGTAAACTTAGCCCTGTCATAATTTTTCTTATACTTAAAACTCCCAAATTTTTTATATATATTGTTTACTCGTATTCTTAATTGATTGATTAAGTTGAATTGTTTTAAACCTTTCATTATTTAAAATTAACTAAAATATTAAATTTAACTCAAAATAAAAAATCCTCTTTAAGCCCTTCTATCACATCTTATAAAATACTTTAAATTTTAACAAATTTTCATTAAATTAATAATTTCTAACTTTTAATTTATTTACATCCCAAATCTCTAAATATTTGATAATAAAATAATAATTTAAAAGTTTTAGTAAAAAAATTGACAACATGATAAAGGGTGCATTGCATTGGCTTAATTATCAAATTATTATTTTTTTAAAAAAATTACATAACTTAAATAATTTTCATTGATTTCTTTTAATAATTTTTTAAAATCTTATATACTTTATTTTATAGGTATAACTAGCGTAATAATCCATGTCTTGCCCGGGTGTTGAGTTTATAACTTATATTTTTTTTTATATTTTTATAATTTTTAATGTATTTCTCAATTTTTAAAAATTATTTTTTATATATGTATGTGTTAGTATGTATATAAATACGTAAAAGATATATAAAATAATTATGAATATTGATATATATTCAAATGATTTTATATTTACACATGTCTTATATCATTTTAATTTATATAAACATTTGTTTTAGAACATTATTATGTTTATAAATATAGTTGCATTTGTATATAATTTAAATATATCGCAACCAGGGTCACGATGGCAATGGTGCAAAAATAATTAAAAAAGTGAAGTCACCACCAATATTTTATTTTGAGGAAAAACATTGGAAAACCTTTCAAAATGGTCTTTGAAATCAAAGACGGGTTCGGGAGTTGATTACGTATAGGGGAGATATTAACACCTTACAACGTCCGTTAAAATCGGTACCTCTAATTAATTGCGCAAAATCATGTAACTTTATAAATATTTATTTTACCCAATAAAAAGAAAATGTTTTTTAATTATTATTATTTTTGTATTTTTATTTGAAAGAAATTATCCTTGCACAAGGGTTCACGCTAACAAATGGTTAGTCATTAAACCCTTACCATCCGATGTATATAGAAACTACTATTTAATTAACATATTCAGTTGTTGCATATTGGAATAACTTTATTTTTTTTATAGAGAAAACAACATTATTTTACTCCATGCACAAAGTTTATGATAACAAATGACTATTCTATATACTCTTATGATTTAAGCAACATTAAAGATAGAATTGCTAGTCAAATAATGTCACAAACCATTGCATGAGTTAACATCATTTTTCATTTTAAAAAAATGCAAATGAAAATTATTTTTTAACATTTTGTCAAAAGAAAACAACTTTCATGCGCAAGAGTTTATGATAGCAAATGACTATTCTATAAACTCTTATGATTTAAGTGACATTAATTGCTACTCAATTAACATCACAAACCACTACATGAATTTTGCATAGATCAAAATTTTTTTTATCCAAGACAACAAATATGATAAACAATTCGTATATCTAACCATAAAAATGTAAGCTTTATGCATCTTTTTACTGTTTTTTTTATTCTAACGTACAAAAGAAAAAGAATCCATTATACCAAAATATAAACACATGCCCCTGGAAGCTAAAGCCACGATCCTTTTTGTTTTATATATACAAAAATTGAAACAAAAGCTAACATTTTTGTTATCCTATACACTAATCCTATGTACAAAAGCATATAGCACCAAACTCACAATAAAGGACGGAAGCCAAAAAAGAAGCTAGATAAGAAAAGGAAAAAGGGAAACCAAAGCTAATCCATAATGCTATAACAAAATAAGAAAACCAAATGAAGAAAGAAAAATAAAAGAAAACAAGAAAAAGAAAACTAATCTACATCTCGTAATAAAACGAAAAAGAAACAGTAGGAGAGAAAAAAAAAACTAATAAATTCAATCTACTATGCTAACATAAAAAGAATCAATGAGAAAAAAAATGAAAGCTTTTATATAATAAAAAGGAAGGAAATCGTTGACACAGTCGCCTAGAGTACAAATTACAAATATATTAAACCAAAGATTACAAAAGACAACAAAAGTCCATACATAATCTGGCTCCTCCAATAGTCTTCACGTGCAGTAGAGAAAGAGTAATTTCTCTCGATGTCAAAATGAACTCTGTGTGTGAGAGCAAGATGCCAAGAGAGATTTTTTTTTATCTGAACTTTCCTTTTATCTGTTCTAAATTTTTTTCTCGTAACCGTGTGTTTGTGGCTCTTTTATAGCCAAATTGTCCAACAGCTCACTATCCCATGATTCACTTGTTTTTAGGCTTGTGGCTTTATGAATGTTATCTAGTAACTGCTTTATTTTTTTATTTTCTTTTTTCCTTTTTTTTTCACATAACTGTCACATCTTTTTTTATTCTATTTTTTTTCATTTTTTTTCAGAAATATTATAATACATTTTTTAAAAGATAAAAACTCGCCCGGATAAAATTGGGCATTCACAAAATATACACATAATTTTAATAAAAATATTAATGCTAAAAAAATATTTTATATTATATTTTGTAATTATTAATTTTTCTTTTAAAAAATATATTTCCATCATAAAGGAAATAAATGTGTAATGTCAATTATTAAAAAAAGAAAGAGATTTGTGGACATTTGAACTTATAGATCAATAGATCACAATAAAAATAGTAATGATGAATACAAAAATAAGATAATGCATATAATGATATATTTAATCATATTTTATTTAGGCTAACAACTAAGAGACTCTAAATTTTTCTTTAGTTAATTCAAGTAGACATGACAAAGAACCTCGAACCCATCCCGACTTTGACGGGGAAATATTCACTTTGACTGGGTACAGTATTACCCATTTTTTTTAATGGGGATGGGGACTGTGATGGGTATCTAACTATCCTCGTACCCATACCCATACCCGCCACCACCTTTATATTTTTTTAGAATTTTTTTGTCACAACATACATATACATTTAAATATAATTTTATTTTTTATAATAATAATAATAATTAAATAACAAACTTAAAATTATAAATTTAACTAAAAATATAATTTAATTCTTAATTCTTTATCTTTAATTTCTTTGTTTTTTTATTATATTTTATATATTGTTTGAATTAAAATATAATTAATAATTTAATATACACTTTATTGAAAAATTTAAAATATATAATTTAATTAAAATTATAAAAAATGGTGTAGCAAGTTACTCTTGGGTATCTCCAAACCTGATAAAATCCAACGGAGATAAGGATGTGTATTAAAATTTTAAACCCGTCTCTTTTGTACGCGAATCCAAACTCACCCCGCCTTTTGCAGGGATGGGGACATGGAGCTTCAATCATGTCCCTAACACGTCCCGTTGCCATGCCTAATTCCAAGTTGGTTTATTTTGTTTCTATTTCTATGTAACATTCTTATCCTTATGCATAGAAGATAATTAGGTTATTGAAGTTCGTAAGTTATAATTTAATTATGATCATATGCATGAAAGTAAAACTTGGTAAACACCTACTCAATGTATCATTATGGACATAACCAGCAATGAACTAACACATTATTAAATGATACATATATATATTTGAATCAAAACATATGTTTATGTAGTAATTATATTTCTTATAAAGTATAATATTTCTCTTTAAAGACAAAATTGCAATGTATCTTTATTTAAAATAAATTAAAAATGTACAATGTTATCGTATTTAAAAAATTTAAAATATAATTATAGCATAATAATTGTAAAGATTAAAATATAATGTTTTAAAAGAAACAAAATAGATTTTTGTGACTAAATAAATTAACATATTAGATATATCTTCTAAGATTATATATATATATATATATATATATATATATATATATATATATATATATATAAATAATCTTGACATGGAGTGCTAAGCATCATAATCGAATCTTCACATCCCAACAACGTTGGCACCCCCAAGATCTACCATTCATCTGCTGCACACCAAATTTATTGAAAATAAAAAGAAAAAAGAACAAAAACAACACGGGGGGACCAAACCAAAACCCATGGAAGTCTAACAGAACTTGAAATTCGGTAAGCCAACTCTATTCCTAAAAAAGTCCTCCCTAACAAAAGAGGGAACTGAATCCCATCAAATAAAATTAGATCTACTATTAGCACCATATGAGGCTCATTTATCAGCACAATGGTTGCCTTCTCTATAAATACGGGATAAAAGACCTTACAGCTAAGTGAAAATTTTTAGACACCACTTCCATCTACCATGAAGCTCCCAGGGGACCACGAAACCATTTTTAAAAGATGTGATTACCAACTAAGAATCACATTCAATCCACAGTTTAGACCATCCTCTTTGCTGAACTTGTTCAATAGCTATCATTATTGCAAGAACCTCAGCTTGAAAAGCAATTTTAACACCAACATAGGATGCAGAACATCCAAGAATAACACCGTTACTAATGAAAAATACCATCACAACTTGCATGACCAGGAGAACTAAGGGGCAACCCCATCTGAATTACATTACCCACACGAGGGAGCATACCAATAACTTGTTTAACAATCTGGGCTTTGGGAGGATGCACTTGCACTGAGAAACTTTTCACAAAAGTGAACTCTTCAAATGAACCCGCTAAATGACCACTAGAGTTAGTGCCAGCTAAGGAGACAACCAAAATGATAATGGAAATAGCTTGACTAATAAGAATATGAGTACCCTTAGAACGAGCATTATTTCTGCAAAACCATATCACCCAGAACACATGAATAATGGCAACAGTCAACACATCTTTCATTTGAGAACTCCATCTTTTATCCAGAATATGCAAGCACGATTCAGCAGAAGTAAGATCCATCTGATAACCAAGACGTGACTGGAGCCAGCTCCAAATGCATAACGAGAAATGTCACCTGTTAAAACAAATGATTTGAACTTTCCTCAAATTTCCTATATAGACTGCAAATTGATGCTAGAGCACATCCACGAGCTTTAAGTTGACCATCCGTGGGCATTCTATTTCTCAGCAATCTCCAAAGAACAAAAGTTCTGGAAGGAGGAATGCAACGAGACCAAATATACTTCGACCAAGGAAAAGATGGTACACTTGGTTGAAAAAAGAGAAGAGTTGCTTTGATAGTCAGATAACCATCACTAGATGGCCTCCAAATAGGTTGGTCCACATCATCAGAAATATGCATACTTTGGATGGCTCGTTGAAGATCAGGAAGCTTATTGTTGTCTGTGACTCAAAATCTTTGTTCAATCTGAAGGTTGTCCAATCTGATGGATGTTGAGTCTAAAGGTTGTTCAGTCTGATTGGTGCTCTGTCTGATAAGGATCGTTTGATACAGACTAAGGACCGTCTGATGCTCAGACAGTTGGAATAGTCTGTTTCATTAGTCTGATACACATCGTCTCATGAGGTGTTTTCTGTTATGTCTTCTGTTATAAGTTCTAGTGACTTGGAGTCTATAAATAGAAGTTATGGGATCTCTATTATGTATGTGTGAGTAACCAAACTGTTAGTGAATTGTTGAGAGATAACAGGAAACACTGGGTGCGCAAAGGGGAGAGAAACAAAGTGTGAGGCTTGGGTACTTGCTGAAAGTTCATCTTGAACTTGTGAGGGCAGAACCAAGGGGTTCTCTGTTGTATATAGTAACGATTTTGGTTTCATAGTGGAGCTGCTCTTTCCCGTGGATGTAGGCCACATTGGCTGAACCACGTAATTGCATTGTGTTCTTGATTTCTATTTTACGTTCTTTCTTTTTGGGTCTGCTTTTCTTGGTTGCTGCGTGTTCTGGGTTTCTTGGTTTGGTTTAGTTGTATGTGCTCTTGGTAATTTCTATTTCTTTCTTGCTTATGAACCAACACTTACCAATCAAGATTGGAGGAATATTCCAGTGATCATTAGCAAAGAAGGCATAAACAGGAGCTTTAAGGAGCTACTGAATCAATATAGGAATATCAAGAGCTTCAACTATGGATAAGTCTAAGCACCATACATGGTTCCAAACATTAATAGATTCTCCATTACCTAGGACCCAACCAGAATTTTCAATAATATCACTCCAATTCTTTTTAATAGATGGCCAAATAGAGGATGACTTATAACTCATCCTGGGTGAACCATTTCTCAAAAACCTGGCACGTAGAAAAACAGGCCATTGTGCTTGCGAATGGAGAAACTCCCATCCCAATTTCAATGTTGCAGCTTCATTGATAATTCTGATCAACTTGAGCCCCAAACCACCCTCCTTAAAAGGTCTACAAACCAAATGCCAGGCAACAATAACCATTTTCTTGGTGTGAATGTCTCCTGACCACACAAAATTACGAATCCAAGACTCCACCAACTTTAGCAAAGATACAGGCCAAGAACAAATATAGAAGCTATATAAAAGAATTCCTGAGATAACTGAATTCACCAACAACACCCTTCCTATAATAGTAACAAGAGTACCTTTCCAGCTAGCAAGTCTAGCCTTGATCTTATCAGCTATAGGCAAAAGATAACGAGACCGAGGCTTTCCTTTAAAAATAGGAACACCCAAGTAAGTAAGTAGGAGAGAACCCACCCCAAATCCCAACAAACAAAGTAACTCGTATGGGAGACATGGATCCAGTGTAAAATTTGCACTTCTCAGGACTAACCAATTGGCCTGAAGCCTCACCATAAGATTGAAATAAATTTAGCAAGGCCTTCACATTCTTAATTGTCCCTCTACAGAATATAAAAATATCATCAACATATAAAACATGAGTAGGGATGCTAAAGCCTCTTGGGCCAGCCATAGGCATCAACAAATTATGCTCCACCAAAGATGTGATTCCTATGCTAAGAACATCCTCTACGAGGCAAAATAAGAGAGGGGACAAATGATCCCCTGTCTCACTCCTCTCTTACAGGCCATATAACCAACAGAAGAACCATTTATACCAAAAGAGAGTCCTGCAGATTTTAGAATGGTATGAACCCAGCTGCAAAAAGTACCACTAAATCCAAAAGCCTCAAGCACCTCTAAGAGAAAACCCCAATCCAAAGTATAAAAAGCCTTCTTGATGTTTGTAACATCCAGCATTTTAATTAGAATTAATAATAATTAGTAATAATAATTTGTAAATATTTTAATAGTGTGAGCAAAATTAAATAAATGACTACTTACAAATAATAAATGATTGGGCTTAAGTGAGGGGAAATAGATTAATGAGAGAGGAAGATCATTAGAAGCCCAACAGGAAAGAGAGGGTTAATAGAGTTAGACCTAAAGACACTCCACACACAACCCACCTAGTCGCCAGAAAGAGAGGAAAAGAGAGATAAGAGAAGGGAGGAGGAAGGAAAAAAAGTCAAGCTTCCCACCGTAGGAACCTCCGGGAACACAAGCTAAGAGGTGAGTGCAGTCCCTTTATGTTTTTTCCCTCCCCTATGTATGTAGTGAGTCTTTCATGGAATCTTGCATTATTTTGTTTATGAACACCCGAAAGATTATTTTCTCATTAATCATTAAATTGTTATGTGTTTGGTTGTAATTGTTTTATTTAATTGGATTAAAAATCAGAGTTTTCAATGTCCATAGGATTTGCCCCCCTTTTTGGATGTTCTTGAGAATTGGGGATTTGAATGGGATTTGAGGTGTGTTTGAATGCATGTATTCATGTTAAAAATCAATTAGTAATGTGTAGGATTCAATCATAGAACCCTAAGGTTTTGTTTTGGGTGATTGGGAGTGATTGGGGATCATTGGGAACCCTAAAACAAGTAAAATCATGAAAATCCAGTATGCTGTCAAAACTGCACGGGCGTGCAAAAATGTGTCTGGCTCTTGCACGAAATCCGCATAGGCATGCATGAAACTGCACGGGCGTGTATAGTTCTAAAACCCCTAAATTATTGTTTTCTTGTCTTTTTAGGTGCCATTTGTTGCTTGGATCATTTTTAAGTGTCTGGACTTTGATAAGAAATCCCTTGTCATGTAACTTTGCATTTACATGTTCCCTTATGTCCCTTTATTGCTGTTGACAAAATTTGGCAAGTGAACCAAATCGGGCAAGTATCGATGAATATTTAGATATCGTATCCACGGGGACTTGCATAATATTAAGTACATTTGACACATTTTGCTAACAAAGGTTTAAGGACAAGTATAGAATTCAATTGAGAGCTAACACTAGTTAAGCAAATGTAAATAAAACTAAGATTAAAAGCAAGAAATTGAATTAGATGTTTTTTAGGCTTTTTATTGAACACGTGGGATGCGGTAGAAATGGTGAAATTGTGATGTAATGGATGTTGTCGGGGTTGGACATCATGAAACACCATTCCTTATGTATTCACAAACACATAACAATGTACTCATCTCAACATACCAAAATTCACATACAATTTCTCAATCCCTAATTCCTTAGGTGGATTGAGGTCAAATTTCCTCATTAAAGCCCCAATTGCTTAAGAGCTTTAACAAGGAAATTTGTATGAAGCACAAGAATTAAGAAAATAAGATCAATAAATCAAGACCCATTCCTAGATCATAGATATATTGAGTTCTCTATTTCAGATCTAGAATCAAAATGCGTTTCCTAACACCAAATCAACTCAAACTATGTAAATGGATGGTAAATCCATACATAAGCATGAAGCATAGAAATAGAGAAGTAGTATATTAAAATGAGAGCAAAGTTAAGGTTTTACAAGAAACCCATGAGTGGGTCTCACTAGATCCAACCCCAACAACTATGAATCTAGCTACTCCTAGCCATAAGGATGAAGAAAATCCATGGAAAATTGATGGAGAAAGGTGGAGAAGCCATGGGTGTGCTCTAAAGGTCCTTTTTGTAGAGAATCCTTCTTGGAAAGATGTGTGGGTTGTGGTGTGAAGTGGAGAGGTGTGGTGGAGTGTGGAGAGTTGGAAAGAGAGTAAGAAGAAATACACAAAGTGCCTTTTATATGTGCCACGTCATAAGTGGCGCGCTAAGCACAAACTATTTCTGCGCTAGACGCAGTTCTTAAATGACTCATTTAAGCTCCAGGATTCCTACGCTAAGCATAGTAAAATCTGTGCTAAGCATGGTCTTCGAAAATAGTCTTTAGGAACTTCAGGCTAAGCGCAAATGCTTTCCGTGCTAAGCGCTGAACATGCCGAGGCCAAATTTCTCTCAGAAAACTCTTAGGTAGTCTGGTGCTAAGCACGATTTCAGTCTGTGCTAGTCGTAATTCCCCAACTTTTACTTCTTTTCTTCAAATTTTCCTACAAACAAAGACCAAACCTAATGAAATTTATTTAACAAGTAAAAGGTAACATTCTAGTCTAAAGTTTCTATTATTAACAAAATTAAGGCCAAATAAGCATTAAAAGTGAGAGAAAAGTGAGATAAGTGCCAAGTTAGAGGATCAAATTATAAGTAGAATTGGCACTTATCAATTGCTTCCATGTCTTATACATTATATGTAATGCATGATTTTCCTTTATGTTCTTGAATGTGTTTAACTTGTTATCGAGTTATTATATTTTCAAAAGGAAATATATTTATACCTATGTGACAAATGATTGTACTATGATTACTAAATGAAAGTAAAAGACTAGAGGGTCCTCTTTGGAAAGGGAAGGACCTCTGTCTCCTTTGGTCCCCAAAGAGTGGCTGACACTCCTCTAACCTGAGGGGTATATGTAGCACCCTAAATCCATGTTTACATATATTCTCATTTTAAACTTATTTTAATTCAATTGGTGCGTTACTTTATTCAATTCTTGTAAAAGAAAGGAGATATCCTTTATTTATTTATTTTCTAAAACACGATAGCTTGTTTAATTGTGCAAATCAAGTGTAATTATGAAACATAAGTTGGAATTTTACCAAATTGTTAAAAACCTTTTATTTCAATTTCTATTTCAAAAGTTGCGCTTCGCCTAACAATTAAAAATGGGTTATTTAAGTTTGCAAGAAAACTATGTAACGTCGTTCAATTATAAAGGGGCATTTAATTTCGAATTAAGTAAAATGAATAAAACGAGATATTTTTCTGTTGCAAGATATGCATATATACATAAAATAGAGAATTTTATAACCCAAATAATTTTCGGAGTAATAGTAATGTATACATTCCAAAAGTGTATACCAAATACATAGGGTAATAGAGTACGAAGACTGAATATACATGCCAAAAATCTGAAACCTAGGTCTACCCATGCCAATATACATGAAAAGGAAAAAGGGTCCTAGGACTCAAAGTCATCACTAATACCCAACCCTGCATGTTAGACCAACCTCCAAATGAAAGGTGACGAAGCTGATGAAGATAGCATCTTTATGATCTTCACAGGTACTGCCATTTACCCGTAAAATAAAAACGGAAGGGTGAACTCTCTGCTTCATCAAGTGGTACACACAGAACGACTTTAAAAGTCACAAACACATTCTACTAACCATTACGATATAGTTATCTAACAATCACACTCGAAACCTAATTGTTTCCATCACTATTTCTGTAAATCCTTTTTTACTGTCCAGTTGCCACTGGAACTCACAGAACTCAGTGGTCTTACATAATTGAGTTGGATGACTGTTGGGAGTACACCTCTCACCATGGTACTATGGCAGGCTCTCACCAACTGATGATGTGTCAGAGTGGCCGACTCAGCTATGTGATCTATCGTCACAACTCGATTCACCTCCAAGAACAGCCTGCCTTACGATCATCTCCCAGGTACCAACTGTGGTCATCCATTACTCGGAGGATTGACTCCTCCACAACTCTCCTCACAGGGATTATTCTTTCTCATCACAGTGGGGTTCCGCTGCACATGGTATTGGATGGTCGAATAGACGCCGAGCATGAAACCCCTTCCCTGCTCAAAAACAAATATACACACACACACACACATACACATGAGGACATTGCCTCCATCACCTTTCTATGGGTGACCGTCACATTACACCGTGACACGCCTTTCGAACTCCACCCCCTCTCTTTGGTATTTTCACAACTAGAAATGCCCCACGTGACTCTCTTTTCATCTTGTAATTCCAGCAACTGCCTTACACTCGTATCATCCTTGTACGATGTAACACCCCGTTACATTAGACACAACCCATACAACTATTTTTATTTGTTTTAGTTATTATAAAAATGAGGGTAAATTTTTCGCGATTAAATAAAACATTTATTAACCATATTTAGCATACAAAAAATATTTTATAAAGAACCGTTTTTAAATAAACATCAATTCAAATAAATACAGAGAAATTATGTACTAGCTAATCCCAAACCCATGCATCAAATAATCCTAGTTAGAGCAGTACACAATTTCTACCCAAAAACAGGAATGAATAAAACTAGCCTTTAAGTCTCGTATCATCTCGTCAGTCTCTGCAATCCCCAAAATAATCGTGTTCGCAGGAGAGCTCGATCGTTGGGCATGACCGTCATCTTCACGTATCCAATCAACAGAAAGAGAAAGGAGTAAGACTTGATTATAATATATATATATATATATATATATATATATATATATATATATATATATATGTATTACTAACGGTATAACTACCGCCAAATAATATAGTAGCGGGGGACCTAGTGTCTATCTCGTCATAACACTCAACCTTCCAAACGCAGTATGGATCCATACACCACAATTGATCAATCACTGATCATAATACCACCTTCGGGAAGTGATAGGGAGTAAGTATACCTCAACCGCTGCCACAGTCCCATACCTGTGCAGCTCCACAATCCACATGGTACTCGGCACCATTCCCGGTGTCGCTCAATAACATATTTTTACGCGTACTCAAATCACAGGGCAATCTCCCCACGGGGTCTCATCCCCGTTATGAGGTATACCCTCCGTGTCATCATGAAGTTGTCTTTGCGCTTATTGAGGTGTACGAGCTGGCACTATCAGTCCCGGAACGTAGGGGGCCGACCCACCCATTGGGACGTCACACACTCGATGCTTTCCACCCCTTAGACCTTAGCCAAGGTCACGCATATCAACTCGCAGCGTACCAAACCGTAACTTATCGCTCCATCTGCCATCAAGCCTTCCACCTAACTTGGCTACACCAAGTCACGTAACTAAAACGTACTCTCATAATACATCCGTAGGTACTTATTCATCTTTCACGGGTCATTCTCATCTATATATAAAACATATCTCTACCTCAACAGGTAGAGGTTCATCATCATAGCATATAAAACATAATATTCATAAATTCAGAGGTATCCCTGGTCTCAGTTTCTCTAAGCACCAATACAGCATATTAGCACATTTGCCTTACAAACAGATAAACAATGTTATCAGAGTATGATCATCATATCATGTTACATATTAACACATTAAATTCACAATATCACACATATGTTCCACCATACCAAGATATCTTATCATATATTAAATATCTAATATAAAGAAATAAGTAATTATCAAAACATTATTAAATTATTAGAACTTAAATTTAATCTGGACTTTAAATACTTAACAAGACTATAAACGTCCATTATTAGAAATTAGAAATACTAGTATTACTAAATTATTATAAGGGTTTAGCTAAGATAAATTAAAAACTTGGTTATTTTTATTCTTCTGGAAAGGAACGTAAGAAATTGATAAGGGAATTCAACCCAAAGTTTCATTTATCCTAATTATAAACAATATAATTAGATATTTAGAGTTATTAGTGGCAAAATAATTGTCGTCTCTTTCCTTATCAACCCGGGACCAACCAAGGGATAACAAGACCCAATAAGTTTAAGTGTTTAATTCATAATCACAAAATTGAATAATTGTTCATTTACTTTCCTTTAAAGCCGAGACCATCAAGTAGCTAACACAAGACCAGATTTGTTTATAAAATGGGTTCTAAGTGATGGAGTTAGGTGTTAGGATTATTAAATCAAAATTACTAAAAATTTCTCTTTATCCCTAACCTGAGACTAAAAGGAAAGTTGGAATGAAGTTGTTTTCAAAACATTGTAAAGGCGTGATTGTGGAATTTTATGTAACAAGTTTTGCTAACAAGAACACTAGGCCGTGACTCCCTAAGGCCAAAAAATCCAATTTGTTTTATTTCCTTTATATCCTATCAACAACCAATTGATTAAGCTTCAATTAAAGTCTTAGGAAGTTGGAGTTTTCTAGAAAATAATTTAGATAAAAAAAAATACAATTATCTAATGATATTAAAAACAACTTTTTAAAACTCTAATTCTTTTGCAATAAAAAAAATGAAACTGTGAAGTTGAGGGAAACAAGATTTACATCCTTTAAAAAGAAACTTTTGAACTAGGGCCTTTCCCATCACCGAATCCAGTGTTCAAACGGCCCGATTATAAGCTTTTGGTTATCCTAACTTAAATTAAAATAATATCTTATTAAAAAAATGGTTTTTGAAAAGAAAGAATTACAAAACAAATCAGTCCACTCATCACACAGTACCACTGAACACACATCCACTTTGCTTTCTTTTCAAACCGTGCCTTATACTCTCACCCAACAACCAATTTTATTCTTTACTTCTCTATTTCCTTTTATAGCATTAAAATTCTGACTTTTGTAAAGGAAAAACTTGGCTCTTCTGCTTCATGACAAGACCGTGGAAGTGAAGGAGAAAGAGAAGCTGTCTTTGACTTATTTTACTTAACCTGACTAAGTGTGAGACTTGACCACACACACCCATCCCCAACGTGTTATTTCTCTGGGAAGGAGAAAGAAAAGAAATTTAAAAGAGACCATCCCTTTTTTTCTTTGTGCAGACCGTGAGCTTTGTGAGTGAATATACCTGGAAAGATTTTGATTCTTTTTAAAACCATGAAAATCACATACTTTTTAGTTTGCTTGTTAGTTTATAAAACATTAATTCTTATCCTAGATTCAAGCCAAAAATTTGATAGAGTCTCCCTTAAAAGAGAGACACTTGCAGCAGCCACAACAATCAAGAAAATACAAAGAAATGAAAATACAACAAGGAAATACACCAGAAATTAAGGAAATACAAGAAAGAATCAAAAGAGTAAAGCTTATACATCATAAAAACACAGAATAAGAATAAATAACAAGTGAATCAAAGTCTCACTCCCCCTTACCAAGAGAGTGAGTTCGTCCAGCAAGGAGGAAGGGAGGAAGAAGAGGGCTTCATGTTTTTGTAGCTTTGGTGTTGCTTGCAATTGAAAGGAGGAGGCTTTGGGAAGCTTGGAAGCTTCAACCATGGAGGCTTTGTGTATTTTTGAGAGGAAGAAGATGAAAGAAAGAAGAAAAATGAATGGGAGGGTTGAGAAAGAGAGAGAACCGAAGAGAGAAGGCAGAGAGTGGGTCGTGAGAGAGGTGAGAGAAAATTGTGAAGAAAGAGCGTGAAGAGCTTCCTTTTATAGACACTTTTTAGGCTTTATTATTATTATTATTTTTTCTTTTCTTTACTTGCTCAAGAAGTTGGCTGACGTGTGAGTGAGAAAAAAAGGGACCCGTGAGAGTGAGAGAGTTTGAGGTAGCTGACGGACTGAGTTGATAAACATGTTCAACGTAGATAAAATTTTATCTGGATCTCCTCACTTCGTTGGTATAGATTTTATGTGTAAAAGTTTTGTAATTTTTAGCTTTTTAACCAGATAAATTTATTTTAAGTTGAAACATTTTAGAAGACATAAATTATATTTTCTATTGATTATTATGACTTAAAATTACGTTTTTGAAATACTTGAATTAGTTAGGTATTTTTAGTCAATAATTCATAGAAATTTTGTTTTAGCTCTATAAACTTTCAAATTTAACTAGAAATTATATTTTTATATGTGTGACTTAAATATGAACTGACTTTTCATCAAGTTTTGATATTAATCCTATACTAGCTGACCTATTAGTAGTTTGTCTAAAGCGTTCTGTAAAGTTTTCTCAGAAGTCTTCTAAAATTTCTGAGAAAATTATCTTAACTATATTCAAGCCTATAAAACATGATTTTAAGTTCAAATAATCATTTATAATTATTTGAGACTTATCCACACGTTTGCCACAAATATAGATAATTCAGTATAATTGTTGTTCTAATAGTTATTTCAGATTTTCATCTGGAATAATTATTAAAATTTTTAATTATATAGAATATAAAATATCAGTCACAATAATGTGATTTAATATTTTATTATCTTATTTGGGCTTATCAATTCTCAAAAACAAGATTAAGAACAGACAAACAATTAATTACGCAAAGTGGAAATAAGGGTGTTACATACGACTTTCAACTCAACATGATTCACCACACGTAGACAATTTTATTATGTTTTATGTATTTCCTTACTCTCTCAATTTTATGATTTTCTAAATAATTAACTTACCTTTATTTCCTCCACGCAAAGGTCCTAAGTTTATTTCTATGTCCAATGCATAAAAATAAAGAGTTATTTAATAAATTCCTATATAATAAAATAAAATAATAAAATAAAATCTTGGAGTTAATTAGTTGTACTCTCTGTTGAAGTTTCACTTATCATTATTATTCAAGGCAGCCTTTGCCATAAACATTAGAATAAAATTCTAGTTGTCGCAAGTAATCGCACCCGAGTCTTGCGAACACATCACAGAGACAAACCATGTTCTTAAAGATTCATTCTACAAACAAGCATTCAAGGTCACAATTTCCCAAGAACTTCATTCTTTGGGACTTAACACCAGCAATTAGGGTACATAGATGTAAGGTATCCATTTTCACTTACATTCACAATTATAAGTATTTACAAATACACATGTCACACCACACTACAGTCACAGTCAATTTGCAAAAGTTGACTAAATAGGGGAAAATTTGCCCTCGCAGCAATGAATGTGAGATCAAATTGATTGCAGTAAATAACCTTAAAATTAGGAACTTTTTATATGAACAAAAACCCCTTGAAATATATTTTTCAGATTGATATTCCACTTAATTATCAAAAATCTAAAAAAATTATTAAAAATTCTACAAGTTGGCAGATTAGTTAAATTCTCCCAGAAAACATGTTTTAAAGAAATTTTAATTTCTAATACTTCCCAAAAGAATTTTGAGCTGGAATTTTTACAGGATAGAGATAACACATTGGTATTTCGAAAATGGTATCCCATGTTCTCAAATTCTTTGCCAATTATTCCCAGTAAAATTTTCTCTAACAGCCTAAAATTCAGATTGCAGACAGAGCTCCGAACCCTTGCTCTGTCTCTCTTCGAAAAGTTAATTTAGAAATTGTGCATGATAATTTTCGTAATTGATATGGTTAAAAATATTGTTTTGTCTAGTTTTTAATGGTACAAACATGAAAAGAAAACATTAAGTAAACAAGTGGGAATTTGAGAAAAACCGAGACATGTTCCAAGGAAACTTGAAAACAGGACAACTATCTGCGAGCCATGGATGAACCTCGAGATGAGGTTTATCTACAAGGTGTAAAAATGAAAGTTGTTCCATTTAGTGTATATTTTCATTCAAAACAAATTTAATGAAAAACCAACGGTTAGATCTTCCGACAATTGCAAAACCGTGGGGGCTTTTCAGGGGCGCTCGAACCTAACAGCCACTGCCACATTGTTTTGGGGTTTGTTTTCAACATGAAACCTTCACCAATTAATTTTAGGAAAATTGGGCATGCATGCAAGGTGTGGTTGAGACTCCTAACCTTCAACCACATTTCAATAAAAAACAAGTGATTCCACAAAGAGTCCCCCTTACCTTGAGTTGATTTTCGGTTGAAAGGAAGACGAGAGGAAGAGGGTGAGTTTGATTGGTTGGGATAGTAGAAAGCCTTGATCTTGGCCTGCATGCAAGGCTTGCAAAGAACCAACAAGGCTTACCTTTGTGTGTGTGTGTCTCAGCCAAGAGGAGAAGGAAGGAAAGAGATGAGAGAATTTCTCTTTAACCCAACTTAAGTGCTAAGTTGGTGCTTTAGTGGGAATGAGAGAATGAGTGAGTGATTGAGTGATGGAGTGAGGTGTGTGTCCGTGAGTTGAGTGGAGGGAGGGTTTAGTGAGTGGAGTGGTGAGAGAGAGAGAGAGAGAAAGCCGTGAGTGATGTTAGTGGGTGGGGGAAAATTTGCATGAAATTTAATTGGTTAATGGGTTTGATTTGATAGTTTTAGGTACTGAGTTTAATTTACACAGTGTAATTTTACATTGTGTAATCGTAATGAAATGTGATCTAAAATTTTAAAACTTAATTTCAAACATCCAATTAATTTTAAAACTTCTGGTAATGAAAACTTTTCTAGTTGCTCAAATAAAATTTTCTCTGTAAAGTAATTGTTTATAGATAAACTTTATAAGAGATAACTTGGTGTGCAAGTTACTAGAATTTAATATAATTAAAATAATTAAAACCAATTTGAAATCAATTAGTTAATTAATACATAGCAATAGATATATTAAATATTTACTACTAGTAATTAATCATAGTTCAATTAATTACTAACAGGCATAGCAGATAATCACTCACAGACAAATACACAAGAAAGTAAAGTAACTACAGAGAATTAACTCTAAAGAATTAATTACAAAGAGTTACTCACAGAAATTTTTATATCTTCGATTTTATAAATTTTTCTACTTGACCATTATAAAGAAGTACCTATATTATTTTATTTTCCATCCTTTTTCTTATTTATAACAAACAATTAACTCTCATAATTCCTAATTTAATCGCTCATGTATCTATTTACTGGGTTGTAATTTTCGGGGTGTTACAACAAGGTTATGGCAAAAGCAAGGGGGACATTCCTTGAAGATTTTGAGCTCATTATCTACCAAGAGGGACGAAAAAAGATAAAGTAAAGAGGTTAACAAAGGATTATGTTTAATACTATGAGAGACTCCTTGAATTATATAATGGGTTTAGTTATGATAAATGCTATGATTCTCCAAGTTATTGTTAACCTTTATTTATGCCTTTATGTATGCTTATGAAATGTGTGGTGTCTTTAGGGCGCTCACTAATACCTTTCGCCTCACTAGTTTATTTTATGTTATAGAGCTAACAGAGTAAAAAGTAAAGGAAGCTGGAAGAGCATTGTTATATCTTTATTATTATGTTTCTCTTAATAGGACCCTTTTAGGGATAGTTTTATGGACCTCCTGTGTGAGGATATTATATTTAGATTTTTGTTTTAAAATTTTCAAGGATTTATGAGATATCTAGAATTTTCCCGGTTGGATTTATTGAGTTTATTTATGAAAAGACCACGAGGTTTATTTTTACTAAAGTTTATTCCGCACTAAATGTATGAAAGTCTAGTAATACCTTTTAGGGTGTTATAATGTCCACCTTAATTGCCATATTTCCCCCCAAAAGATTTGGAATCTAGCATATTAATAGCCTCAAAGGCTATACAAATGCAATATGATATTTTTCTGCCTTAAACAAACCCTCTTTGCTGCTCTGAAAGAATCTTGGGAGCTATAGTAGCCAGCCTATCAGCCAAAACTTTAGTGATAATCTTACACTGAAAATTTGCCAGAGTAATAGGACGAAAATGCTCAATCCTATCAGCACCAGAAAATTTTGGAATAAGAGTCACCAAATTTGAATTGAGTCTAGGTAAAATCTAGTTTTGAAGGAAAAAATGCAAAACTGAATTAAAAACATCAGAGCCAACAATATCTTAGAAAGCCTAATAGAAGCAACCCCCAAAGCCATCCGGGCCTGGAGCACTTGAAGGACTTGTAGAAAAAACTACAGATTCCATCTCATCTATGGAAGGAAGCTTAGATAGCATATCATTATCCTCCACTGAAACTAACAAAGGGATAACTTGCCTCACCAAGTCATTAGGAATGCACATATTCTCTAAAGCATATAAAGCTGAATAAAATTGGATAACATGCTGATTAATGTCTTCGCAAGAATCAATCAACCTGTCACCCTCCTTAAGAATAGACATTTGCTTGGTTGTGCGTCTATAAGAAGCCATCTTATGAAAGAAGGTTGTATTCCTATCACCCTGGGAAAACCACTGGGATTTAGACTTCTCTTTCCAAAAAATCTCTTCAAAAGATAGCGCTTGCTCAAAATCAAAAAGGGCATTAACTTCTAAACATTGAAGCTCAGGAGAATGACCCTCAACGATCATCCATTCTTGAATCTCATCCACCCTCTCTTTAGCTTGACTCACTTTTAGATGAATATCACCAAACACATCCTTATTCCAAACTTTCATGGTCTGTTTAAGATTTTTTAATTTTCGCTTTAAGATGAGCATAGGACAACTTGAAACAGGAACCTCCCAAATTTCCTTGACCAACCTTTTGCAGTCAGGATGATCTTTCCACATAGAAAGAAACTTAAAAGAGGATGTTGAAGAAGCAATACCTTTTTGAAGTAACGCAAGCAGAGGAAAATGATCTGACTTACTTCTCATAAAAGTACAACAAGTCAAACTATCCCAAAACTCCAAGCATTGGGGGTTACATATAGAAATGTCAAGATGCAAAGCAAGATGATTAGCGCCACCCTTACAATTGGACCAGGTAAATTCTACTCCCCTAGTTGGAAGATGAATGAGTTGGTTAGAATTTGACCAATTTAAGAAATCCTCACAAGAAACTTGTAATGTAGGGTTTTCGCCTTTCTTTTCATGTGCACCCAGAACAACATTAAAGTCCCCAACAAATAACCAAGGCCCTGAGAAATTATCCTGCAAAGAATTAAGCTCTGACCAGGGGTTTCTCCTCTTAACATAATTCATGGCTCCATAAACAACAACTAAATAACATATTTGACCATCCACCAAAATTGAAAAAACAACCAATTGACTAGAACATGCAATAATTGAGGGATGAGACGCATAATAACACCAAAGATTAGGTGATAAATGGTCTCTATTATTCAAAGCAAACAATTTTAAATTCAGCCTGCTCCAGAAAACCGATGGAATATGATCCATCAAAGTCCAATGTTCAGAAAGCAATAAGAGGTCAGGCTTATTTTTAGAACATAAGTATCCCAACATCCGCCTAGTCTTTGCATTTACTAGGCCTCTAACATTCCAAAATAATACCTTCATTAAGCAAAATTTACGGGCCCACCCCGTGATTGAAATGCGGGAAACACACTAGAAGGGGGGTTGAATAGTGTGTTAGATAAAATTTGAAAACTTTTTCGCAAAGATGAAGATATCTAAGCTCAGATTTTACAAGGGACTTGTAAAATGCAGAGTTACAGCTATTGCCCAATGGTTCAAAATAATAGTTTAATGAAACTGCATTTTCAAGTTATCGTCCAAGCGAAAAACAGAGTCTTTTCACAAATAAGTTTATAAAGGAAACTTGTGCGTCTAATGCGAAGAAATAACACAAGAGATAACTGATAAGCGGAAAGCAATAGAGTAAAAACACTTGGATTATATTGGTTCACTCAACCTGAGCTATGTCCAGTTCTCCTTCAAAAATAACCTTTTGAAGGGTTCCACTAATCAAAACTTTGATTACAAACAAGTATTCTCTACCCTGCCACTTCTGGCTACAAGTATTCTCAAGGCCAGTTCTGGCACACCTTTTAATCTCCCTCTGAGATTAAAAACAACACCTAAGTATTCTTTGTCACTAAGCCACTCCTAGCTTTCGAAACAATAGTTTGATTACAAGTATCAAATCAACTCTCACAGAGAGGATATTACAATGTAAAACAGATTACATAGAATGACTTAGCAAAGCTAAGATAAAGCTCTTTTCGCACAAGTGTCGGTCGTCCAAGTATTTTGACAGAGTTTCAGCTCTTTGAAAACTTGAATGTTCTTTTTGTTCTTCAAGAGCCTCGTCCTCTATTTATAGGCCTTTGAGTAAAAGTATCCATTGTGGGATCTGAACCTTGGTCGAAAATCGTTCTCTCACAATCATTTGACCATTACCACATGTCAGCGTGGGGTGGAGAGAGAGAGGGGACAACAGTACATGCAGCGCCTCCACTACTTGTACAATTTTGCAGAGAAAAGCTTTTCTGTCTCCTGTGGTACACTTTTTGTATGTTCAAATGAAATGTCATGTATAATAAGAGAGGGAATAACAGAACATTCAAATGAAATTATCATCGAAAAGCATAAGTGTACTTCCTGACAAATGGATGCGTTATATAATTGTTTGATAGAAAATGTTAGTGTAAGTTATATAAGCGATTGGACTCTTCCTAAATGGACGCAGTGTTTACACACTGGTTTCACAAAGCATTGGATGCTTGTTTTATAACAGTGCGTTGGACTCTGGATTTACTCTTAAGAAAACAAGTTCCAGTTACTCATTGGATGCGATAAACACATAGTGATATAAAGTTTTAGTTTAGTAGATACAATACGATGAAGGCATTGGACGTTGTAGTGCCTCTAATACTCAAACATTAATCATTAGATACTTCAAAATTTAATCTCATTTGTTATCATCAAAACCAAAGTTTGAGGGGTTGGACATCGTCCAAAGTCGTAAACTCTAGAAGCTGAACGTTCTCTTCTTTGTCGGGCATCTCAGTGCCATAGAACTTGAAACCTTTCTTCCGTCCAGCATCGAAAATAGGCAATCTAGGACATACCTTATCAAGTACAAACTTGATATCTGTTGAGCGTCTGATGTGGAGGTTAGGTGGATAAGCAACAACTTGATCTTGTAAGAACATCTGTTGAAGTAGCTTGCCCAAGGCTTCAATATCAGTAGGTTGGAAGTTGAGCACAGGAGTTCCTGGATGAAGAGGTATGAACTGAGTGATTGGAGTCCAGAACTGAATGTCCTTTACCCATTTCACTATTAGACTTTTTGTAGACTTGGATGGATCCAAGCTTTCTTTGATTGCAGCTTGCAGTTCTGCGACCAACTCCTTATCAACATCTGATGTTGCTTGCTTCTTTGTTGTAGGCTTCTTTTTCTTTTGTTGTTTGCTCGATTTGTTAAGCAAAGACTTGGCAAACCTTGAAGTAATCTCCACTTCAGGTTCAGGAGGCACTTTAGTTTCTAAACGCGCCCTTTGCTGTGTACCAGTTGGGCATGTGTAAGGGCCTTCCATCCTAACCAAATTTGGATAAGATTGCCTCGTCCAAGTTGGTGGTGGATTGCAAATGATTGCGCCTTCTGGTAAAGCTAAGTGTGCTGGAGAGGATGGATGAGTGTATTCAAACCTCATCCAGGCAAGAGTTGAGGCTGATGTAAGGCTTCTTTCCAAAGGTTCTTGAAGAGGTCTCCAAATAACATCCCTCTTCTTACAGTAATTTTACTCGTTCCTCGTGAAGAAGGTGACTGGGAACCTTTCTCTATTCTTCTCTTCTTCTGATTTCTCTTGGACCTTTGGAGGAATGGTCCAAGCATCCCAGGCGTCTCTCCAAGTATCCCTTGGATGCACAGTCTTGGTCAAGTTCAACTTAAGAGGTGGACGCTGTGTAATCTATTGTTGCTGTTGTGTTGGAGCAACAAATGGAGCAGTGGATTCACTCTTAGTGTCTTGAGAGGAAGGAGGTGGAATGGGCATTCTCCTTGGTCTGGTTGCTTGTTTCTTGATCCTTCGAGGTACTGCAGTGGGTATAATAGAGCTACCCTCTTTGGACACTACAATGACCCTTTGCTTCTTCTGAGGTCCAGACTCCATCTCATTAGCTTTTATCTTGATCTGTCCAATTGGAACATTATCATCATCATCATCAGAATCACTCATAATTTTGAGCTTCCTGATCTTTGGTTTCTCCTGGACTTGCTGCTTTGGAATGGTCTTTGGACGCTTATCAGTAGGAACAAGAGGATTGGATGGTGTAGGTGCTTCTTGTCTCTTCTTTGTTCTCCTTTCCTTTTCAGCAGCTTCTTGTTGTTGTCGTGACATCTGCCTTGTCACTTTCCTTGTTTCTTGGTCTTTCATGAGTCTTTTGATTTTCTTTTCAAGCCCTATGAAATCCATATTTTCTTCATCATTTTTGACTAGTCTGCTCTGTTCACTTCTCTTCTTCTCTATACTCATCTTGTCCAACTCTTTGATGGCTTTGGCAGTCAATTGAATCTTCATAGGCTTGATGTTGGTTTCACCAAACTTTTGTTATTGTGCTATCAGTTCACCTTTTATGGTGATTTCTTCGAGTTCATCCTCGTTCAGCTCATCATAGAAACGTTGGTAGACCTTCTGATCCTAGAATATTTTGTTCAAGAAAGTAGCATAGAAAATATCCTCACTTTCGCCAAGCTTCTTCAACAGCCGGAGGATGTTGATGTAGATAGTGTGAGGTAAGTTGAATGGGATGCCCTCCGTCAAGTGAAACAGTACGAACTTGTGTAAATCCATGACTGAATCTTGGACCCAGCCTTGTACAAAATGCCTTTGTTGCATATTTGCTGCCACATCTTTGCTTGCTCACACATATTTCTGTACTCTATCTTCGTGGAATCAGTGGTTTTGTCTTTGCACAACACCTTCCCCACATGATTTCCATACTTCTTTGCCCAGTCTAACTTGTATTAATTCTGCTCCCTGATACAACCAGTGACTTTGGCTATAGTCTCAGTAGACAGAACCACATCTTGTCCAATCACAGTGGGCACAATCTGTCTTTATCTATCAAACTTTGCGTTCTTATAGAATATCCTGATGAACTCTGGATATATTTTCTGAGTGTCGTTGAAGTATCCTCGAATACCGCACATCAAGAGATTCTCTTCCAGTTCAAGACCAATGCCTTCCAGATATTTTATATCAAAGAAATGTTCAATGTGAATAGTGCAACCCTTTGTGTCTTAATGGAGGTGAAAGGGTATGAAGGAACATCAAGAACCATAGCAGTTGATTCGTTAGAGCTTGATATTGTGGTAAAGGTGAGATTTTTAGGGTTCTTGGTGAGTGTTTGGGTAAGGAATGTGTGAGAGAGAGAAGAGTTCTGAGTGAGAGAAATTTGGTAAAGTGTTTTCTGAGGATTTGACAGTTTATGTATGGGCTTACCTGAGGCAAACAAAACTGTTTGGGCTTTTTGATTTTGAAGAGAGAGGTTATGCCACTAATCCCACCATGATGAGGCGTGCTGAGATATTTGGGTAACTGTGTATAATTTTGAATGGTTAAGTGACTCAGCATAGAGCATTAACTAGCACTAACTCAAAACGAAACCGTTTTAGCCACATCATATAACATGTTAAATGAAAACACATAACAAATATGATCGTCCAGACATTGGACTTTAATTCAACACATGCAATGCACATGCTTGACTAAATTACCTTTGGACGCTGTGTCCATTGGACACACTAGTCATTTTGGAAGCTGCACATAGATGTTAATCATTCCTTTACAAAATCCATGCCAAGTCTACTCCTTAGAAGGACTATATTGTCTTTAGTAAGGGGTTTTGTAAATATATCAGCTAGCTGATCATCTGTGGATACAAACTATAATTCCACAGTCCCTTTCTGAACATGGTCTCTTTTAAAGTGATGTTTAATTTCTATATGTTTTGCCCTAGAATGCAGTATGGGGTTTTTAGAGAGATTAATAGTAGCAGTGCTATCACAAAAGATAGGAATGTTACTCTCATATATACTGTAATCTTTAAGTTGATGCTTGAACCATAGGATTTGAGAACAACAACTTGCTGCTAATATATACTCTGCTTCAGCAGTGGACAGTGCAATGGTGCCTTGCTTCTTGCATATCCAGGAGACTAAGTTTCCACCAATGAAGTGACATCCTCCACTAGTGCTTTTTCTTTCAATCCTGTCTCTAGCATAGCCAGCATCGCAATATCCAACTAATATGAAATCTTTCTGCCTTTTGAAACACAGATCAAGATTAGTTGTTCCAATGAGATATCTGAATATTCTTTTAATAGCAGTTAAATGTACTTCCCTTGGATCAGATTGGAATCTGGCACATAGACATACGCTGAACATAATGTCAGGTCTGGATGTAGTAAGGTACATGAGTGATCCTATCATCACTCTGTATAAGGTGTTATCCACCTTCTTTGATCCTTCGTCCAGTCCAAGTACCGTTGTTGGATGCATAGGGGTTTTCATTGGTTTAGCATCGTCCATCTTGAACTTCTTTAAGATCTCTTTAACATACTGGGTTTGATGTATGTATATGCCTTTGTCAGTTTGCTTGATTTGTAGTCCAAGGAAGAATTTCAGTTCTCCCATCATGCTCATCTCAAACTCTGTCTGTATTAACTTAGAAAAATCCTCACATAGAGTTTCGTTAGTAGCACCGAATATGATATCATCAACATAAATTTGAACAACGATAAAATTAGAATCATAATCTTTGCGAAACAAGGTAGTGTCTACTTTTCCTCTTGAAAAACCTTTTTCTGTAAGGAATGAACTGAGTTTTTCATACCAAGCTCTTGGTGCTTGTTTCAGTCCATATAAAGCCTTGTTTAGTTTGAAAACATGATTTGGAAAAGCATCACTCTCAAACCCCGGGGATTATTCCACATAGACTTCTTCTTTTATCAGTCCATTGAGGAATGCACTTTTTATGTCTATTTGATATAGCTTCATTTTACTATGAGTAGCAAAGGACAGTAAAATGCAAATGGCCTCAATGAGAGCAACAGGAGCATGAGTTTCAGTACAATCTATACCTTTCTGCTGTGAGTAACCTTTGGGCACAAGCCTGGCTTTATTTCTCACAACCTTACCTGTTTCGTCCAGCTTGTTTCTGAATACCCACTGGTCTTCTACAACTTCTTTATCATCAATTAGTTTAACAAATTTCTAGACATCATTATTTTGAAACTGATCAAGTTCTTCTTACATTGCTTTGACCCAGCTTTCATCTTCCAAGGCATCGTCCACAATCTTAGGCTCTATTTATGATATGAGAGCTGTGTGACCTTGTTGTTGATGTGTTGGACTCTTCAGCTGGAACAACTTGATCAGATATCAACTTGATCTCCCCAAAAGCCTCTTCTACTTTATTGACTTGTTTGGACCTACAAGAACAACCTCAGTTAGTGGACGACTATTCAAGATGGACGTGAGTCATGTTCCTATCCCACAAAGATGAGTCTTTTAAAGTCTTCTACAACTTTTGTAAAAGAGTTCAAAACGAGAAATGAGTATGCATTACTTCAATCAAAAGTGATCATGGGGGTGAGTTTGAAAACAGGAGTTTTCAAAGGTTATGTGAGGATAATGGTATCCTTCACAACTTCTCAACACCCAAGACGCCCCAGCAAAATGGCATTGTTGAAAGGAAAAATAGGTCACTACAAGAGATGACCAGAATTATGTTGAATGATAACTCAACCCCTAAACACTTTTGGGTTGAAGCAGTGAATACTGCCAGTTATTTACAGAACATAATTTATATTAGACCCATCATGAAAAAGACTTCTTATGAATTGTGGAAGGGACGAAGACCCAACATATCCTACTTGCATCCATTCGGATGTCAATGTTTCATTTTAAACACTAAGGACAATCTGGGAAAGTTTGATTCTAAGTGTGACAATGGGATATTGCTTGGATACTCAGAAACTTCAAAGGCATATAGAGTCTATAACTCTAGAACCTTATTTGTGGAAGAAGTTATTCATATGAAGTTCAATGACAATAAGCCTGATAAGGAATTATCAGAGCTAGATGAATCGTTTGCAGATCTCCAATTGGACGACAAAAAGAAGTCATCAGACGCAAACACGTCTTACAATGATGTCTCAGCTGAAAAGTCTAACACTCCCTTGGACAATCCAACTGAAGAACAAAGAGAACCAACTGGACGAAACTGGAAAATGAAGAAGCATCATCCAAAGAACTAGATTATTGGAGATCCAAGTGATAGAGTCAGAACCAGATCTTCACATCAATAACAAGGTCACATAGCTCTTATATCAGAAATGGAGCCTAAGACAATGGATGATGCCTTGGAAGATGAAAGTTGGGTTAAAGCAATGCAAGAAGAACTTGATCAGTTTCAAAAGAATGACGTCTGGAAGCTTGTTGAACTACCTGATGATAAAGAAGCTGTAGGAGCCAAGTGGGTATTCAGAAACAAGCTAGACAAAACAGGTAAAGTTGTGAGAAACAAAGCCAGGCTAGTAGCCAAAGGTTACTCACAACTAGAAGGTATAGATTATACTGAAACTTATGCTCTTGTTGCTCATCTTGAGGCAATTCGCGTTTTACTTTCATTTGCAGCTCATAGCACTATGAGACTATATCAAATGGACGTGAAAAGTGCATTCCTCAATGGACTGATAAAAGAGGAAGTTTATGTAGAACAACCCCCTGGGTTTGAGAGTGATGCTTTTCCAAATCATGTTTTCAAACTAAACAAGGCTTTATATGGACTAAAACAAGCACCAAGAGCTTGGTATGAAAAACTCAGTTCATTCCTTATTGAAAATGGTTTTTCAAGAGGAAAAGTAGACACTACCTTGTTTCACAAAAACTATGATTCTCATTTTATGATTGTTCAAATCTATGTTGATGATATCATATTCGGTGCTACTAATGAAACTTTATGTGAGGATTTTTCTAAGTTGATGCAGACAGAGTTTGAGATGAGTATGATGGGAGAACTGAAATTCTTCCTTGGACTGCAAATCAAGCAAACTGATAAAGGCATATACATACATCAAACCAAGTATGTTAAAGAACTCTTGAAGAAATTCAAGATGGAAGATGCTAAACTAATGAAAACGTCTATGCATCCAACAAGAGTACTTGGATTGGACGAAGGGTCAAAGAAGGTGGACAACACTTTATACAAAGGGATGATAGGATCACTCCTATACCTCATAGTGTCCAGACCTGACATTATGTACAGTGTATGTCTATGTACTAGATTCCAATCTGATCCAAGAGAAGTACACTTAATTGCTGTTAAAAGAATTTTCAGATATCTCATTGGGACAACTAATCTTGGTATGTGTTTCAAAAGGCTGAAAGATTTTAGATTAGTTGGATACTGTGATGCTGACTATGTTGGAGACAGAATTGAAAGAAAAAGCACTGGTAGAGAATGTCACTTCATTGGTGGAAACTTGGTCTCCTGGGTATGCAAGAAGCAAGACACCATTGCACTATCCACTGCTGAAGCAGAGTATATATCAGCAACAAGTTGCTGTTCTCAAATCCTATGGATCAAGCATCAACTTGAAGATTATAGTATATATGAGAGTAACATTCCTATATTCTATGATAGCACTGCTGCTATTGATCTTTCTAAAAATCCCATATTACATTAAAGGGCAAAGCATATAGAAACTAAACATCATTTTATAAGAGACCATGTTCAGAAAGGGACTGTGGAATTATAGTTTGTATCCACAGATGATCAGCTTGCTGACATTTTCACAAAACCCCTTACAGAAGACAAGCTAATTCTGTTAAGAAGTAGACTTGGCATGGACCTTGTAAAAGAATAATTAATTGCCATATGCAGCGTCCAATATGACTATAGCGTCCAATGGACACAACGTCTAAAGGTCACTTAGTCACAAACATGTGCGCTACATGTGATACATTAAGTTCAACATCTGGATGATCATATCAGTTATGTGCTTATATTTAAAATGTTTTATGTCATGGCTAAAATGGTTTCGTTTTGAGTAAGTGCAAGTTAATGCTCTGTGCCGAGTCACTTAATTGTTCATAACCATACACACTTACCCAAATAATCTCAGCACGCCTCATCATGGTGGGATTAACGGGCATAACCTTCCTCTTCAAATTCAAAAGCCTAAACCATTTCATCTGCCACATGTAAGCCCATATATCAGCTGTTACTTACATCAGAGAAACACTTTACAATATTTATCACTCAAAACTCTCTTATCTCAAGCACACACACTCTCTCTCATTCCCTACCCAGACACTCACCAAAAACCCTAAAGTCCTCACATTGATAAATAATGTCAAGCTCTAGCGAATCTTCTACAACGGTTCTTGATGTTCCATCATACCCTATCACCACCATTGAAACTAATGGAGCAGCCATTGTTCACATTAAACAATTCTTTGACATCAAGTATCTGGAAGGCATAGGTCTTGATTTGGAAGAGAACCTTATGATGTGTGGTATTCAAGGGTACTTCAATGATTCTCAGAGGATATACCTAGAACTCATCAAGATGTTTTGGAAGAACGCCAATTTTGACACACAAAGACAGATTGTATCCACGGTGGTTGGAAGAGAAGTGATTCTTTCTATTGAGACTATAGCCAAAGTCACTGGCTGTATCAGGGAACAGAATTAGTACAGACCTGACTGGGCAGAGAAATATGAAAATAATGTTAGGAAGGTTCTATTTAAAGATAAGTCCACTGACTTAAAGAGGATTGAGTATAGGAATCTGTGTAAGCAAGCAAAGATATGGCAGCAAATATGCAACAAAGGCATCTTACACAAGGCATGGTCCAACGATTCAGTTATGGACTTACACATGTTCATACTATTTTACTTGATGGAAGGTATCCCATTCAACCTCCCTCACACAATTTACGTCAACATTCTTCAGATTCTGAAAAGGCTGGGTGGAGATGAAGATATATTTTATGCTGCCCTGTTAAACAAAATTTTCTGGGATAAAAAAGTATATCAGCATTTCTATGATGAGCTGGATGATGATGAGCACAAAGAAATCACCATAAAAGGGAAGTTGATTGCCAAACAACAAAAGTTTGGAGAAACCAACATCAAACCTATGAAGATTAAGCTTACTGCAAAAGCTATCAAGGAGCTGGATGAGAAAAGTATCAAGAAGAAAAGAAGTGAGCAAAGCAGACTGGTCCAAAATGACGATGAATAAGAAATGGATCTATTTGGAATTGCCAAAAAGATCAAGAGGATCAAGGAGGATCAAGAAACCAGGAAGGTGATAAGGCAGATGTCACAACAGCAACAAGAAGCTGTAGAGAAGGAAAGGAGAACAAAGAAAAGGCAAGAAGCACCTACACCGTCCAATCCTCCTGCTCCCAAGGATAAGCGTCCAAAGACAACTTCTGACAGAAGGAGTCCACAGAAGCAAGTCCAAGAGAAGCCAAGAATCAGGAAGCTCAAGATTATGAGTGATTTTGATGATGATGATGTCCCCATTGGACAAATTAAAAGGAAAGTTGATGAAATGGAATCTGGGCCTCAGAAGAAGCAAAAGGTCACTGCAACATCCAAAAAGGGTAGTTCTGCTATACCCACTGCAGTACCATGACGAATTAAGACAAGAGCGTCCAAACCAAGAAGAGTCTGTGTTCCACCTCCTTCCTCTCAAGACACTGAGACTGAATCCACTGCTGCACCATCCATTACTGCTCCATTTGTTGCTCTAACACAACAACAACAACAACAACAACAACAACAACATGTACAATGTCCACCTCTCAAGTTGAACCTGACAAAGACTGTGCGTCCAAGAAATACTTGGAGAGATGCTTGGGCTGCTTGGACCATACCTCCAAAGGTCCAAGAGAAGTCTGAAGAAGAGAAAAACAAGGAAAGATTTCCAACTGCCTACTTCACAAGAAACGAACATAATTATTTCAAGAAGAGTGATGTTATATGGAGACCTCTTCAACAACATTTAGAAAGAAGCTTCACTTCAGCCTCTGCTCCTGCTTGGACGAGGTATGATCATGTTCATCCATCCTCCGCAGCATATTTAGCTTTACCAGAAGGTGCAATTATCTGTAATCCACCACCAACTTGGACGAGGCAATCTTATCCAAACTTGGTTAGGATGGAAGGTCCTTACATATGCCCAACTGGTACACAACAAAGGGTGCGTCCTGCAAATAAAGAAGTTCTTGAACCTCAAGTGGAGATTTCTTCAAGATTTTCCAAACCTTTGCTTGACAAATTCGGCCAAAGGCAAGAGAAGAAGAAGACTGCCACAACAAAGACGAAAGCAACATCTAGCATTGACAAGGAGTTGGCTGCAGAACTGCAAGCTGCAATAAAAGAAAGCTTGGATCCATCCAATGTTGACACGAAGACTAGATCTCTTTAGTTTTCTATTTAGTTTTGGTTTTAATTTGATTTTAATTTCTAAATATGCCAAACATGTAAAGATGTGGCATTGTATTGTTTGTTATAGACTTAGGCTTATCAGTGTTTGACTTTTAAGTATTAGTCTTGCCTAGAGTCTTAACCAAAAATCTAAGAAAGTAAATTGATTGATCCTTTTGATAAATCCACTATAGTAACCGATTATATCATAGATGTAATAGATTACCACGTTTTCTTCTTATCTGGGAAAAGCTAAAATACTAAGAGTAATCAATTACACCTCGGGATAATCGATTACACAAGGCATTTTAGACTTTGTGTCTTGTTTCTGAAAGAATTTACATTGTTTCTGTTTTCATCGATTACAACACAGTTTAATCGATTACTATAGATCGAAAAAGTTGTTCAAGAAGGAAGAAAGCTCGGTTTAATCAATTACATGAACATGTAACAGATTAAAATGAACCTAGATCATTTTAAGAGATCATCAAGATCAATTTAACAGGTTACACTTTGATGTAACAGGTTAAATCAATTCTTGAATAGAACCCAGGTGTGCTAAAGAACAATTTAACATATTACGTTGTCTACGTATCAGATTAAATCAGTTATATCTTTACAATTTTATAAATACCAGCACCTCTCTCTCTCTCTAAAACAATGCTTTTCAAAAATTAGTTTTAAACATACTTTGAGAGAAGAGCATCAAGAAGGTTCTAAAGCTATTTGATCTCCTTCGTTTTCAAAATGGAAGAATAAAAAAAGGAAGATTATTTTGCTTGAAGAGATGATTGGAATTTGAAGAGCTGAAACGTTCTATCATTCATTAAAGGTGAAATTGTTCAATTACCTTGATCTTTGTTTAAGAATGAATTCTCTGAAATAGGGTTTTTCATAAACTAATAGTAGTGTTCTATTAGGAGTTTCTTTCTTTACTTGTAAGTCTAGAAAGTGTGTATTTCAGATTTCTTGTTTGTGTAGTGTACATGTAACTCAAATTGAATTAGTGAAAGATCTAACAGGTTGTTGGATCAACTGGATGTAGGTCTTTATGACTAAACCAATATAAAACTCTTCAACATTCTTTCGTTAATCTTTACTTTCTTGTCCACCCAAGATATCAAGGTTAATTGGTTAAGTTTTCCTAATCAACATCTTTTTATTGAAATATAACTCTAATTTCTGAACCTGATCTAAACTTAAAATCTCTAATCAAATTGTTTCTTAAATATTTCTTTTGAATAATTGGATTCTTTACAAAAAGAAGGAAGGTGAAATAGAAGATTTCGAGAAAGAAAAGAGATTTTTGTAATCAAAGTTGAAAGATCTATTCACCCCCTTTTAGATATGCTACTTCGATCCTACATCTAAGACTAAGCAGAGTCCAACCGTTAAGTGGGTAAAGGACATTCAGTTCTAGACCTCTATAACTCAGTTCATGCCTTTCCACCCAAGAACTCCTGTGCTTAACTTCACACCTGAAGATTATAAGGATTTGGGTAATCTTCTTCAACAAATGTTCTTGCAAGATCAAGCTGTTGCGTATCCTCCTAACCTTCACCTCAAAAGATCAACTGACATCAAGTTTCTACTTGATAAGGTACGTCCTTGACTACTTGTATATGATGCTGTAAGAAGAAGGGTTTCAAGTACTATGGCACTGAGATGCCCAACAGAGAAGAAAAAGTGTAGCTTCTATCCTCGGCTCATACATGGACTCATCTGTTTGATAAGACTAGCAAACTCACAAGGACTCTTGACATGTTTGAAGCCAAAACCTTCTGCGTCTTTAGGATGCTCCAAAGCTGACTTTGTTTTTCCACTAGACAACATCCAAGTTCTGTGTCCAGTGAAGACTTTTCACTTTGATGATACATCGGCATGCTTTCTGACTGGCGATGATGGCTTTCTTGATGTTTTGAAGACTTTGCCAACCATCAGAAGCAACATAGTCTATTATATCCGCAAGGTGGATCGTGTTGTGTTTGAACAAGAAGTGAGGATGATTCATGATCAATAGCAAGCTGAGAAAACAAGAGCAGAACAAGCTGAGAAAGAAAGTGCAAAACAAGCTGAATTGGACACGGCCTCTGCCAAGACCAATGAAGTTCTTATCCAACTAGATCTTGAAAATGAAGTGCAAGTAGATGCTAAACACTTTGTCACTTCAACTATTGAGCAGACTGCCTAATTAGACAAACCTTCTGATGCATCCAAGGTGGATGAAGTTCAACTAGTGGTAGAAATAGAAGTGCCACCACCACCCGAGTTCACTACTGATAAACTCATTCCAGAAGCCACTACCAGTGTTCCTACTGCTGAAGGATCCAATGAAGCTCACTCTGGGACTCAACAAGCCTTGTTACCCACTACTTCTTCAAGCCCAAGGGTTATTGTTCCCTTACGATTTGCTGACCCTCATAGTGTCTCTGAAGAAAGGGTTCAAGAGATTGTTAGTCAAGCTCTTAGGCAATGACAAGCAGAAACAAAAGCCGCCTTTAGAGCCTTCCAGGAACAGCAACAAGCTAAAGCTGAACAACATAAACATCTGATGCAGAGTGCCTTTGCTGATCAATTTTCAAATCTATCTCAAATCCTTGCACAACAGATCCAACAAACAATGGCCAACCTCATTAGAACAGTCTCTCATCAAATTCATCTTGTGCCACCTCCAATGCAACCTGTTCAACCTGTGCCTTCTGTTGTAGAACAACACCCACAACCACCAACACAATCACCACCACAACAACTGCCTCCGCCACAAGAACCACCTCAACAACCTTAGGTGAGCATGATGGTAAATCAATTTTTCCGCATTTCAAACCCATATTTTGTTGATGACAAAAGGGGGAGAAAATGGAATTTTGATCATAGAGCCTAGATTACACTACTATATGTATATACCTTTTTTGGCTGTTCATTTAATATATGAGGTGTTTGATCATATACTCCATGTTCTTTATGCTCTGATATCTTATGCTTCATATGCCTTGATACTTATATGCTCTGATATCCTTTTTATGCTCTAATATCCCTTTTATGCTCTGATATCTTTTTGAAGCATGAGAAATGTTGAACTCAGGGGGAGTACTTCATTTCTTATCATCTTTATACCCTGTCAACATTATCCGGCATTGTATAATCATCTTAGTTACACAGATTTATGATATCTTTATATGATTATGTATTTGCTCTCATCAAAATTTAACATTGTTTGTCATCATAAAAAATGGGGAGATTGTTAGAGTCTAAGACTTTGGACGATGTCCAACCCCTCAAACTTTGGTTTTGATGATAACAAATGAGATTAAATTTTGAAGTATCTAATGATTAATGTTTAAGAATTACAGGTCCTACACCGTCCAATGCCTTTATGGTATTATATTGCTTAAGCTCAAACTATATATCGCTATGAGAATATTCCGTCCAAAAGTAACTGGAACTTGTTTTCTTAAAGTGTAAATCCAGCATCCAATGCGGTGCTATAAAATAAGCATCCAATGCTTTGCGAAAATCAGTGTGTAAACACTGCGTCCATTTGGGAAGAATCCAACCGCTTATATAACTTACACAAACCTTCTCTATCAAACAGTTATATAACGCGTTCATTTGTCAGGAAGTACACTTATGTTTTTCAATGATGATTTCATTTGAATGTTAGCTCTATGTTATTACCTCTCTTTTCATACATGATATTTCATTTGAATATTCAAAAAGTGTACCACAGGAGACAGAAAAGCTTCTCTATGCAAAATCGTACAAGTAGTGGAGGCGTTGCTTGTCCTGCTATCCCTTTTCTCTCTCCACCCCAAGTTGACACGTGGTAACAGTCAAATGATTGTGAGAGAATGGTTTTCAACCAAGGCTCAGATCCCACAACAGATACTTTCGTTCAGAGGCCTATAAATAGAGGACGAGGCTCTTGAAGAACCAAAAAGCTTTAACGAAATTTTTAAAGAGCTGAAACTCTGCCAAAATACTTGTCGACCAACAATTGCGCAAAAAGAACTTACTCATTAGCTTTGCTAAGTCACTTTGTGTATTTTCTTTCTATTGTAATATCCTTTCTGTAAGAGTTGATTTGTTATTGTGTAATCAAACTATTTTTTGGAAAGCCAGGAGTGGCTTAGTGTCAAAGAATACTTGGGTGTTGTTTTTAATCTCAGGGGGAGATTATAAAGTGTGCCAGAAGTGGCCTTAAGAATACTTGTAGCTAAAAGTGGTAGGGTAGAGAATACTTGTTTGTAATCAAAGTTTTGATTAGTGGAACCCTTCAAAAGGTTATTTTTGAAGGAGAACTGGACGTAGTTCAGATTGAGTGAACCAGTATAAACCAAGTGTTTTTACTCTATTGCTTTTAGTTTGTTGGTTTTCTCTTCTGTTATTTCTTCGCATTTAGCTGCACAAGGTTCCCTTATAAATCCGTTTGTGAAAAGGCTTTTTATTTCACTTAAACGATGAATTGAATACGCAGTTTCATCAAACTATTATTTTGAACCATTGGACGATAGCTGTGATTCTGCATGTTACAAGTCCCTTGTAAAATCTGAACTAAGATATCTCCATCTTTGCGAAAAAGGTTTAAAATATTATCTAACACACTATTCAACCCCTTCTAGTGTGTTCCCTGTATTTAAAGGAATGTAGAGCATAGAGAAATACCAATGCACCTGCAATGGAACAAGAACCGATACCACAAGGTGTTGTGGGTGAGTCTTTGGTTCAAGTAGCACAAGAACTGCGTAGGTCGAACAGGCCATGTCACCAACCTTAGAGGTATGTGCTTTTGCTCACCCAGGAAGGTGATATGCTACTTATGGATCAAGATGAGTCTGTGACTTAGTAGGAGGCCATCATTGGGCCTAAATCTAAGAAGTGGCTTAAGGCCATGGGATCTAAGATGGAGTCCATGTACACTAACCAAGTTTGGACCTTGGTTGATCCACTCGAAGGGGTAAAACCCATAGGGTGTAAGTGGGTCTTCAAGAAGAAGACTGACATGGATGGTAAGGCGCAACTAGTGACGAAAGGTTTCAAGCAAGTTTATGGCATAGGCTATGATGAGACCTTCTCACCAGTTGCGAGGTTTAAATTCATTTGAATTCTACTTGCTATTGCTGCGTACCATGACCACGAGATCTGGCAGATAGATGTCAAGACTGCATTCCTTAACAGGAATCTTCTCGAGGATGTGTACATGACACAACAAAAGGGTTTTGTTGATCCAAAGGAAGTTGGGAAGGTATGCAAGTTGCAAAGATCCATTTATGTATTAAAGCAAGCTTCTAGAAGCTGGAATCTTCGTTTTGATGACATTGTGAGACAGTTTGGACTCATCGAGAATTAAGATGAGCCTTGTGTCTACAAGAAGGTTAGTGGAAGTACAATCATTTTTTCTGGTCTTGTATGTGGATGACATACTACTTATCAGAGACGACATCCCGACACTACGATATGTTATGACATAGTTAGGGAGTTGTTTCTCGATGAAAGACTAAGGCGAAGCATCCTACGTGTTGGGAATCATGATCTATAGAGATAGGTTGCTGAGACTGCTTGGCCTTAGTCAGAGTAAATATATTGACAAAGTGCTTAGGTGCTTTAGCATGCATAATTCCAGGAAGGGTTTCTTGCCTATGTCACATGGTGTATACTTATCCAAGGGAAAGTGCCCCACTACTTCAGATGAGAGGGAATGCATGAGTAAGATTCCACATGCTTCGGCAATAGGATCTATCATGTACCATGATGTGTACTCGACCAGATGTTTCATATGCTTTGAGCATGACGAGTAGATACCAATCTGATCCCGGTGAAGGTCACTGGACCCCTGTTAAGAACATTTTGAAGTACTTACGAAGGACTAAGGATTCATTCTTCATATATGGAGGTGAGGTAGAGCTCGTTGTAAAGAGTTACACTGACGCTAGCTTCGAAACCGATAGAGATGATTCCCAATGCAATCAGGATTTGTGTTTTGCCTGAATGGCGACGCTGTAAGCTGGAAAAGTTCCAAGCAAGGGACAGTCGTTGATTCTACAAAAAACTAAGTATATAAATGCCTTTGGTGCAAGCTGAGGAGGATGATAAATTACAAAACAGAATTATGGGCCAAAAGTCTATAATGCCCAATTACAAAACAAAATTAAAAATAACAAAATAGAAAATTTGATCGCGCTCACACCCCCGTGACAAAGATCATGGGGCCGTGATCTTCTCGCAATTGCTATTTGGGCTCCAACTCTAATGTCTGATCATGGGGGCATGATCCTGATCACACCCCTGTCATGTTTTCTACAATGTATAGGAAAACCTCTAAGTCTTTTGTGCTCAAACTTTCCCTTTTAAAATCCTTCATGTGCAGAGTTATCCTAGAATGACTAAACTGAAATGGAAACAAGGCAAACACCGTGACAAGTCCTAAAAGTATGAAACACTAAAAATTCAACAAAAATTAGGCTAAAAGACATATATAAATGCAAACTATCCTAAGTAAAATGCTATGCAAAGATGACCTAAAATGCAACGCGTCAATGAGTCCTTTCTTGCTCTTCTTTTTGCTGAAGAACTTCTTTTTTTCCTTGCTCTTCTCAAGATCTGGGCATTCTGACTTGAAGTGTCCAGGCTTTTTGCACTTATAGCATATGACAAAGCTTTTCTCCTTGTCCTTCTTCTCCTTGAAGCCTTTCTTGTTCAGGTTTCTCCATCTGGATCCACCTTTCTTTTTCCACATAGCATGAATCTTCTTGGATATGAAGAACAACTCATCATCTTCATCAGAATCTTCATCTTCAGATTGCTCTTCTGATGACTCTTATGCTTGCATGGCTTTGGATGATGATGAAGCTTTCTTTGGCTTCTAGACGCTAAGTGCTAGCGACTTGCCTTTTCTTATGTCACCATCTTGTTTGGCACTTTTGAAGCTATGCACCCTGGTATAGTCTTGTTCAGACATCACACACATCATCGAGTTTCTAGCTTTGGAGTTCAACAGATATCTCTGTTTTTGCTCATTAGTCCATTTAGCCCTGGGGATCTCGTTGAGGTTTTCATCATAAGGAATGTAGTCTCCATTCTCCACAACATCCCACATATCAATATGACAGGTTTCAAAGAATGCTATCATTCTTTATTTCCAATAATCATATCTTACTCCCTTGAAGAGAGGTTGTCTGTTCACAGCTTGTCCCTCATTCTCCATCAGGTTCAGGATCTTGTTTCCTCTGTACTGCAAAGTACTCAACCCAAGAGGTCGAGCTCTGATGCCAACTGAAATACAGGGAACACACTAGAAGGGGGGTTGAATAGTGTGTTGGATATAATTTTGGAACTTTTTCGCAAAAGTGGAGATTTCTTAATTTTGCACTGATCTTACAAAACCAAAGTCGTAGAGATCGTCCAATAGTTCAAAATGATAGTTGTAATGAAACTGAGTTTTATCTTAGTCGTCCAAAAGATATAAAAAAGTTTTCATAAGATGCTTTGTAAAACAGAACTTGTGTGAGATTGTGTAGTAAGCAAATGCAAGAGAAAGCAATATAAGCTAAGAGTAATAGAGTAAAAAGACTTGGCTTATACTGGTTCACTCAGCCTAAGCTACGTCCAGTTCTCCTTCAAAAACCTGGTTTTTGAAGGGTTCAACTAATCAAAACTTTGATTACAAATAAGTATTATTAACCCTGCCACTTCTGGCTTACAAGTATTCTTAAGGCCACTCCTGGCACACCTTTAATCTCCCCTGAGATTAAAGAACACCCAAGTGTCACTAAGCCACTCCTGGCTTTCAAAACAATCAGTTTGATTACAGAGTAACAAATCAACTCTCACAGAGAGGATATTACAATATAAAACAGATTACTAGAATAACTTAGCAAAGCTAAGAATAATCTCTTGAAATCACAAGTGTGGACCGTCCAACTATTTTGGCAGCGTTTCAGCTCTTTGAAAATTTTATCACTTCTTTTCACTTCAGCATTTTCTTCAGTGAGCTTGGTCCTCTATTTATAGGTCTATGAGCAAATGTATCCGTTGTGGGATCTGAGCCTTTGAAAGAAATTTGTTCTCTCACAATCATGTGACTGTTACCACGTGTCAGCCTGGGGTGGAGAGAGAAAGGGGACGACAGGACAAAACACGCCTCCACTACTTGTACGAAATATTCCTTTTTGCATAGAGGAACTTTTCTATCTCCTGTGGTACACCTTTTTGAATATTCAAATGAAATGTCAAATATGAAAAGAGAGGGAATAACAGAATATAAATTTTCAAATGAAATCATCCTTGAAGTAAGCAAGTGTACTTTCTGACATAGTGGACGTTTATATAACTTAGGATAAAAACCAGTGTGCAAGTTATATAGCTTTGTTGGACGCATAAAAAGAACTCAGTGTATGTACACTGGTTTTCATAAAGCATGTGGAAGCTTGTTCGTTTACAGCACGTTGGACGCTGGTTTGCTCATGTAAAAACAAGTTCCATTTTCATGTTTGGACGCTATGTATGAGTAAAGATATGATGTTTGAGCTTAAGAGATACAATACCATGCTGGCATTGGATGGTGTAAGACCTGTAATACTCAATCGTATATCATTAGATACTTCAAAATTTAGTCTTATTTGCTATCATCAAAACCAAAGTTGGAGGGGTTGGACATCGTCCAAAGTCTTAGACTCTAACAAAGATTATTCCATGCTAGTCTTAAGTGAGTATCAACCCCGGAATAACATTGTTAAAGATTTTTTTTCTTTTTATGTACAATAGTGACAACAAGTATAGAATTCAAGACTTTGTGTAAACTACTTAGACACCCCACCATTAGGCCAACCCTGGTGATTCTTTATATGCTAAAAATTTGAAACAATAAATCAAAGTAAAATAATATTTTTGTAATTACAAATTTTTGAATATTTAAATTCATTTGTTGTATTTATGAATTTTAAGTTTTTTTAAAAAAAATATTAGATACAAAAAAATAAAAATAAAAAATATTTTTGTTGTTTAAAATAAAATAAAAATCATAATTTTATTGGTTAAAATAATATGATTATAAATGTTTTTTATTGTTTAAAATAAATATTGTTCAAAGTAAAATAATATAAAAATGAACACTTATTATATTTTTATTATTTAAAATATCATAAAATAAAATTAATATGCGTTGAAGATTTTTTCCTAATCTAAATTTTTTTGTTTAATGAGTAATTGAAAAGTCTTCGTCATTGTAATTAATGTACTTTATTTTCAACAATTATTACTGGGTTTGTCAAATGGAAGGCTTTTTCACAATTTACCATTTTTATTTAATGAGTCATTGACTTTTCAAAGAAAATTTAATGAGTCAATGAAAAATCATCATTATTGCATTAGTTAATGTCTTCTGTCTTCAACATTAAATTATTTAATGCTAATGAATTTAGATTAGAGTTTAATGGTGATGCACTGACAGTGTAAAACAGTTTTACACTCTCATTCAATCACAAATAACCGTTTTTATGACTTTTAAGACAATTTTGTAAAAGTCAACAAACTTAACATATGTGATGGGTTATGATTGGATGATAGTGTAAAATAATTGTACATTGTTAATGCATAGTTCTTTTTCTCTTTAGCTTATTGAAAAGTCTTCAAATATTTGTATTTAAACTTTTACAAAAACCGTGTGACCTTGATTGTTGTCATATTTAAAATATCACAATACTAATAAAATATTTACACTTATATTTTTTTAATGCAAAGGTTTGCAAAAGCATCATAATAGAACCCCATAATCCCAACTATGTTGGCACCTTGAGGACTACCATTCATCTGCTAGCAAACCAAATTTTATTAAGAAAAAAACAAAGAAGCAACAAAACATGGGGGGGACATAATACCAAAACCCATGGAGAACCTATAACAAGGTAATCTAAGCTTACCCAATTGAAGGAATCACAAATAAAAGAAGGGATAGAGTCCCACCAAGAAAAACCAGGAGCATGAAAGGCATAGTTGGCAAGACCATCAGCACAGCTGTTTCCTTCACGATATATGTGCGAGATTGCAAACAACATGAGTTTAGTAAGAGCAATGCAATTTCACCATCTTGTTTTTAATTTCCAAGGCACCATATCCACTGATTTGAAAGCTTGAACCACAGAGATTGAGAAATACAATACTATAAGCTATCTCAATAGCAATTATAATGCTTGGAGCTCTGCATGAAATACAATAGAAATTGGAAGAGATTGAGAAAAGCAGCCCAATGATTTCTAAAAAGGCCACCACACGCAGCTGGACCAGGACATCCCTTAGCTGCTCAATCTGTATTGGCCTTAACCCAACCAACAAGAGGTGGATTCCAAAAAACCCTCAATAATCTTAGGAGCACGTCTTTTGTGACCCATAATGTGTAACTGTCTGAAAAGTATGAATTCCTCCACTGCATTAGACATAGTCCCAGATGAGAAATTACCTGTTATCGACACTGCAACAATAACTCTATTCAAAATACTATATTTAGTCATAGGACCACCTTGGAATTGAGCTTTATTTTTGCTAAGCCAAATGAAATTACCGATACGAATCACCAGTGAAATGTAAACATCCTTAGCTTGAGAGCTAGTTGCTATATGGAAAATCTCAAAAAGCCTTAAGTGAGAAGAGACATCAATACGACGCTTAAGAATATGCCCCAACCATGTCCAAAGATCAAAAGCAAACTGACATTCCAAAAACAAGTGATAAGAGGTTTCAATGTATGATCCACAATGAGAGCACATTGAAGCAAAAACTAGACCACTTTTATGTAAATTGTCATTAGTAGGGAGATGATTAAGAATCCACCTCAAAAACATAGAAGATTTCAAAGGAGGAATACCATTATGCCAAATAATCTTACTCCACCCAACAGATTGAGCGCAAGGTTGATAAAAGTGTATAGCATCTTTAAAATGGAGCAAACCTGAATCAGATAGAGACTAAACTCTACTATCTGCAACATCATCAAAAGGAATAGAAATAGCTTTGATCTCAGGTACCAGATGAGGGAAGTTCTATGCAAAAACATGAGGAATTCTCCATTGTTTATCATGAATAAAATTAGCCACTTTGGCTTGAAGATTCACTTGAGCAGATTATGGAATATGTAAAAGATCTGCTACTGTCATGGACATCCATTTATCTGTCCAAAAAGAAATATCTCTGCCATCACCTAGTTGCCAGGTCAAGTTATCCAAAATGACCGAGACACAAGGTTTAAGGCCAAGCCAAATGGTAGATGAAACATGAACATTCTTAGTACTCCATTTTTAAAGAATCTACTTCTACATAAAGAAGCCCAATGAGAACTTGATACAAACAATGACCAGCTAAGCTTTAAAAGAGCAGCCTTATTAATCAATTTAAAAGAATCTACTTATATTTGAAATATATTATTATAATGTATTATGTAATATTGCAAATTTTATAAAAAAATGTATTATTGCAAATCTGTAATATTTTTAAAATTATAGTACTAATAAAAATATTTACACATTTATTTTAAAGTTATTGTTGCAATATAGTATTTCTTAACTTATTTATGCTTAATTTTTTTTGTATTTTTTATACATTAACAATTTTTAAATGAAACATTTGAAATTTAGTCAATGAAGGAAAAAAGGAAAATGAAAATTGTAAACAACCATAGAAGGAAAAATTAAATGGACAACCATTAAAAGAAAAATAATAATTTGCTGATCTTTATATTTAATTAGAAAAATAAAATAAAGTAAAATATTTATTTAAATAGATTTTTTAAATGATAAATTTATTTTTAAATTTAAATGATTTAAAGTAAAAAGATGTGTACAATGAAAAATTAAAGCAATATCCAAAGTCAATTTAAGCAAGTTGTATTTAAATTACTTTACTTTAATATAATGATGAATAAAGTATCACTTTTTAATTTTACTTATCTCTTCAGTTTATATAAATATTTAAACCTTATTAATGATTTCGTTGACTAATATCTTTAAAAATAATGATCAAAGAATTAAATTAGTTTTTTTTTTCATTAAAAACATTGTATTTAATATTTTACCAATACATGCTTATTATTATAAGGGGAATGCATTAAAATAATGCTCTCATTAAATATTCAAGATTTTAACTTCCTTTTTTATCAGTCATATATTTGTCAAGATTTATATTCAATATTATTAATTAAAACTAAAATACCTTTAATTGATTATAAATAATAAAAAAATTGCTAATAGGTTGACGGAGTAAAAAGTAAAATATTAAATGGAAAACATTAAAAATTGTTAATCAATTTATGTCTTTCTAATAAAATATTTTATTATTAATTTTTTAATTAATATTTAGATACCCAAATGAAATATTACTTGGTTTCCTACAAATATTATTTAAACTAATTAACATAAATATAAAATATAATTTATGTATTCAAAATATTTTTATATAAATTATATTTTTTAATTATAATATAATTGATATATTCAAAAATATTTATTTACTATATTAATCATGATAATTATTTGTAGTTATGAGTCATCCACTTCTTAATTTATTAATAATATTAAATGTGTGTAGTCAATGAATATTTAATGCTTAAATTTTGAAAAAATAAATATTTCAAACTTTTACCATATTAAATATTTATTCATATTAATTTTTTTTATTGTAGTCAAACTTTATTGGAAGAATTTTATAAAAAAAGTGAGAGAAATTTCCCTATTTAATCACTCTTTTAAACTGAACATTGCACACAAGCACTCACATTGTCTTTGATTTCATTGGCACTTGTTTTTCTTTCTTAGTGTCTTCTCTTTGTTTCACATTCCAAACTTTGTCATGGAGTTCAAATATCTTAATGGCCAACATGGGAGGACAACATCACCACCACCGCGCCTTCTTTTTGACGTATCTTACGTCTCCAGATGCCCATTACGAGGTAATGCTCACTTCTCTTCACGTTCCTTTCAAGATAGACAACCATTTGTTTTGCAGTTTAAAAGATAAAAAAAAAACCTTTATTACATGAGTTCATTTTATTCACTATTTGCTTTCCAGGGTGTGAGTTTGCGCCAGGTGATGTTTCCAGCAATGTTTCGACCCCCAGAGTTTTCCCAACGATGGTGTTGGTAAATGTCGAGGAAACGTTCCAGCGAGAGTTGGAGAAAGAGCAAATACAACGGGAGCTAGGGAAACATGAGATCAGGAGAGAGATAATTGTCGGTGAGATGGCATTGGCATGATGGCGAAAGTTGGAAGAGGAAGTGAGGAGAGACATGGCGTCGAAGAGAGCATTCGGAATCCCGATGCATAGATCGGAGGGGATCTCATTTAATAACAATAACATGTTTGGCGAGTTACAATTACATTTACCCTCCCATTTCCATGTTGATAACAAATGAGCTTCTACGTAAAATAGCAAGGATAAAGTGATCCTAGTGGTTAGTGTATAGTCTTGTGTTTAATTTACCCTTCCTTTGTGCCTTTATCTTCAATTTTGATTTTATTTTCCTGCTTCTTCTTTAGTGTTGTTTCGATTATGAAAAAGGTTTTTCTCTTAGTTTCTGATTAAAAAGTGTCCCCTTATTTGAGAATTTCCCTTGAATATTTTGTTGTGTTGAAGCTCTTAATTGGCCGGTGAGCATAAATGAATTTGTGCATCCCATTGTAGGATAGATGAAATGTTGTTTGAAATACAGAGAAACACACTAGAAGGGGGGGTTGAATAGTGTGTTTATATTTTCTTCGGTATCCTTTAACAAATATGAAGAAAGTATATCTTAAGTTTTACAGGAACTTAGTGAAACAAAAGATTATGCTATCGTCCAGTGGTTCAAAAGCAACAGTTCAATGAAACTGCTTTTTCTCGTTTTTCGTCAGAACACACGTAAAGAATTTTCGTAGATAAAATGTGTAAAGAAACACTTTCGTGGTTTGTTGAAGAGATAACCTAAGAGATATGCAAGTAAGCTAGAAAGCGAGAGAATAGAACACTTAGTTTTATACTGGTTCACTCAACCTGAGCTACGTCCAGTTCTCCTTCAAAAACTTTTGAAGGGTTCTACTAATTAGAATCTGATTACTAACAAGTATTCTAACCTTGCCACTTATGGCTACAAGTATTCTCTAGGCCACTCCTGGCACACCTTTAATCTCCCCCTGAGATTAAAACAAACCCAAGTATTCTTTAACACTAAGCCACTCCTGGCTTTCCAAACAGAAATTGTTTGAGAATAGAAAGAAAGAGTAACTCTCACAGAGAGGATATTACAATAAACACGAATACACAGAATCGCTTAGCAAAGCTAAGTAGAAAGCTCTTTTTGCTTAAGTGTTGATCGTCCAGTCGTTTTGATAGAGTTTCGGCTTTTTGTCAATGTTTTTGTCACTTTTGATGCATGAGCTGGTTCCTCTATTTATAGGCAACTTGGAGTAAAGTATCTGTTGTGGGATCTGTTCCTTTTCCAAAAGAGGTTCTCTCCAAAACATGTGACCATTGTCACGTTTAGACTTGGGGTGGAGAGATAGAGGAGACAGCCGTACATGTAGCGCCTCCGCTACTTGTACTTTTTCTGCAGAGAGAAGCTCTCTTTTCCTGTTCAATACTTTTCGAATATTCAAATAGAATGACATGTTAGAATGAGAGAGAATAATCGTTTCATTCTAGAGAATCATCATCTAAAATGCATTGTCACATTATGTCAGTTTTAAGATACAAAATAGAGAGTAGGTTATATAGTCATTGGACGCTGCTTTGCATAAACATTGGACGCTGACTGTTGATCTTTTCAAAACATATTTGGACGCCTTTCTTATTGAAACACAAAGTCTAAGTTTGAGAGATACAATACCATTGTGGCATTTGAAGACATAAACCCTATAATACTCAAACAAGACCATTAGATACTTCCAAAATTTATCCTTTAATTGTTATCATCAAAACCGAAATTTGAGGGGTTGGACATCGTCCAAAGTCTTAGAACTTAACTATCTCCCCCTTTTTGATGATGACAAATAATGTTAAATTTTGATGTTAACAGGCACATAATCATATATGAATACAATAAATCATGTCAGAGATGATTATGTTATGCCAGTGTATGTTGACATTGTTAATAAATGTGAAATGAAGTACTCCCCCTGAGTTCAACATTTCTTATGCACCTGATAACAGTGTATAATAAGTAGCAAGAATATATCAGATATAATAGATATCAGAGTGTAAAAACATATCAAGGATATGGATGCGGAATTTATGAAATAAACACCTCATGTATTAAAGATGTTTTGATAAAATAGCTAATATATTCACAGAGTGTTGGCTATACTTCTATGACATCAAAATTCCAATTTCTCCCCCTTTCTCATTAACAAAAATGGGTTTGAAAGATGGAAAAATGACTTAGCCATCATGGTCACTTATGGCTGTGGAGGTGATTCTTGTGGTGGCGGTGGTGGTTGTTCTGGTGGGGCTTGGGTAGGTGGTGCTGGTTGATGAGGTTGTGGTTGGACGGGTGGAACGGCATGAGCAACTTGTCCAAGCATGGTGGCTGCTATATTTTGAATTTGGTTCACAAGCGTCTGGGAGGGGCTCATGAACTGTTCAGTGATAGCATTCTGTAGCATCAGACGATGTTGAGCAGCCTCAGCCTATTGCCTTTGCTGAAATGCTTGAAGAGCTGCTTTGGTTTCCAGCTGTTGTTGCCTCAGAGCCTGTTGCACTATCTCGTGAACACGATCTATTGAGACCCCTGGAGGTTCAGCAAATCGCAAGGGATGGATGCCCCTTGGACTTGAAGATCCTGTGGGAACCAGTTGACATGTACCCGAGTGAGCTTCAGTAGACACATCAACAATGGGGAAGCTAGTTATATCTTCAGCAGGAGGCTTTTCTGCATTTGATTCCATGGGCTTGGATGCTTCAACAATAGGCTCTTCATCATCCTTGGACTTTCCAGATTGGACGGTAGGTTCTTCATGTGAAGTGACAAAGAGTTCTACGTCTACTGGTTCGGATGGGTCCAAGTCAAGATGGGCTAACACCTTTGTTACCTTGGCAGATGCTTCATCTAACTCTGCTTGTGTAGCTTTCGACTTGGCAACCTAATCTTCCTTGTCAGTGGTTGCAGCCTCAGCTTGCTCAAGAGCCAGCTGCTATAGACGAGCTTGTTCTGCAGCTCTGGCCTCTTCTGTGTTGTACTCCTCATGCAGAGTTTGGAGTTCCTCCACAAACTCTGTGCGATCTAGTGACCGAAGATCAAATACTTTGTTGCTTCTGATGATAGGAAATGTCTTCATTAAGTCCAGGTAGTCATCTGAATCTTTCAGAAAGCAAGCAAAAGTGTATGTGAAGTGATGAGTCTTCACTGGACGCAGCACCTCAAGACCATGAGGGGGGTGAACAAAATCATCCTTGGAGTTGCCAGAGGAGGACGTCTTCTGGGAGTCATTCCATAAGATCTGGCGCCAAAAGGTCATGGAATCAAAAGTTCCAAGTGAACGTGTAAGCTTACTAGTCTTGTCAAACAGATGACCCCAGGTATGAGAGGATTGTTGCAGGGCTTCAACTTTTTCTTCTCTGTTTGGCATCTCAATGCCATAAAACTTGTAGCCTTTCTTTCGACCAGCATCATATACGGGTAGTCTAGGACACACCCTGTCTGGTACAAACTTTATTTCTGTGGCGCGGTTGATGTGAAGGTTTGGTGGGTAGGCAATGGCTTGGTTTGGTATATACATCTGTTGAAGAAGTTTGCCAAGATCATCATAGTCGCTTGGCTGGAAATTAAGCACTGGAGTTCCAGCAGGTAGAGGCTAGAACTTTGTAATGGGAGTCCAGATGCGAATATCCTTGACCCATTGTACGTCTGGACACTGCTTCGACTTGGAAGGGTCCAGGCTTTCTTTAATGGCCAACTTCAATTCTTCGGCCAGTTCAATATCCCTGCTAACAGGGGGCTTCTTAGATGGTGCCTTCTTCTTTCTTGGAGCCTTCCCTTTTTGCTCCGCAACCGTCTTTGTGAATTTCGAAGCAATGTCCACCTCTGGTTCAGGCAGATCTTCTGCTGCTGGATGCACCCTTTGTTGGGTTCCAGTTGGACAAGAGTAAGGTTGAGTCATTTGGATCAAGTGTGGATACACTTCTCTCGTCCAAGTGGGCAAGGGGTTGCTGATTATTGATCCTTCTGGCATTGCAGCATAGTCAGCTGAAGGATCATGAGCGTAATCATACCTAGTCCACTCTGGTGTTGAGGCAGTAGACAGATGCCTCTCCAAAGGTTCTTGTAGAGGCCTCCGTATCACATCGCGCCTCTTACAGTAATTTTGTTCATTCTGTTTAAGGAATGCAATAAGGAAGCATTCCCTGTTTTCTTCTTCTTTGGTTTTCTGCTTGGAGGGTATAGTCCATGGGGACCAGGTATCCCTCCATGCATCCCTTGGACGCACAAACTTGGACAGGTCCAAGTGAAGATGTGGATGCTGGGTTGTTGATGTGGATGGAGCACTGGATGGTGCTGGTAGTGGGGTGCTGAGAGGAAGGTGGTAGAACTGCAATTCTCCTTGGCCTTGCTGCCTGAGTCTTGACTCGTCGCGCACGTTAGAAGGAAAGGAAATTGGTTTAGTAGGTTGTACCTTCTGCTTCTTTTGTCGAGGGGCCTTTGTCTCGTCTGCTTTCTTCATGATTTGACCAATTGGGATCTGGTCATCATCATCAGAGTCGTCCAGTAGTTGAAGCTTCCGAACCTTCGGCTTTTCTGGAGCAGGCTTTACTGGAGCTGCCTTTGGACGCTACTCAACTTGATAAGGTCTAGACGCATCAGTCCTTGGACGCTTCTCTGCAGGGGACTGAGCAGTGGAGGTATCAACATGTCTTTTCTTGGTTCTTCTCTCCTTTTCAACATCTTCCTCATGCTTCTGAGACATTTGACGTGTTATCTTTCTGCTCCCCTGTTCCTCCATCAATCTTTTGATCTTTTTGCCAATACCAAGAAGATCAATCTCCTCCTCATCATCATTGGAGATAATCTTGCTTTGTTCATGTCGTTGCTTGTTAATGGTATCTTCGTCCAGGTCCCTTAAGACCTTGGCTGTCAGCTTGATCTTCGTAGGCTTTATGTTGGACTCACCAAATGGTTGTTATGTTGCTACCATTTGCCCTTTCTTCACAATAGCTTCGTGAACATTTACTTCCAGTTCATCAAAGAAGCATTGATAGACCTTCTGGTCCCAGAAGATCTTGTTTAGCAGAGCGGCGTAGAAAATGTCATCATTGCCATCAACAGACTTCATCATTCTCACGATATTGATGTAAATGGTGTGAGGGAGGTTGAAGGGAATACCTTCCATAATATGGAATATCACGAACTTGTGTAAGTCCGTGACTGAGTCCTTAGACCCAGCTTTGTGCAGGATACTCTTGTTGCACACCTGCTGCCAGATTTTTGCTTCCTCACACAGGTTCTTATACTCAATCTTTATTGAGGCAGTGGATTTGGTCTTGCAAAGCACGTTTGCAACGTGATTTCCATACTGCTTGGCCCAATCTGTTCTGTACTGGTTCTTCTCCCTAATGCAACCAGTTACCTTTGCAATGGAATCGGTGGATAGTGTCACCTCTCTCCAAGAACAGTGGCCACGAGTTCTCTTATGCTCTGGAACTTGGCATTTCTCCAGAACATCCTCATCAACTCAGGAAATATCTTCTAGTTTTCGTTGAAGTAGCCTCTGATTCCACACTTCAGAAGGTTCTCGTTCAGGTTCATGCCCAGCTCCTCCAGTTTTTCAATGTCGAAGAAGTGTTCAATGTGCACTGTAGCAGCACCTTGACACACCACCGTGGTCTCAGGGTAGGTGTGGACGTCGAGTTCAGAGTTGCTTGAGCTTGCAGAGTTCGACATGGTAGAAAAGTTTGGATTTTTAGGTTTTCTGAGAGGGTTTTGAGTTTCTGAGAGAGAGAGAGAGAGAGTGCTTAAGGGTGACGGTAATCTCAGAGAAGATGGGTATGATGGTGATTTTCTGTGACGATTTGATAGTTGTATATTTGGGCTTTGTTCGGAGAATGTGAAATGGTTTTGGGCTTTTTGAATATTTGAAATGGTGATGACGCCATAAAACCCGCCATGATGAGGCGTGCGAAGATTATGGGTAACTGTGTATGGTTACTAACATTTCGGAGACTCAGCATAGAGTATTAACTCATACTTTGAAATGAACCGTTTTGGCCATTTGAACAAAAAAAATGCCAAGATAAAAACATCGTCCAGATATTGGACTTAAGTGTAACATATGAAATCCACGTGCAGGGCTTAGTGATCTTTGGACAATATGTCCATTCGACGCTAAGGTTTTATTGGACGCACCATGTAGATGTTAATCATCCCTTTACAGAGTCCATACCAAGTTTATTCCTTAGAAGGATTAACTTGTCTTCAGTTAGGGGTTTAGTGAATATATCAGCAAGCTGATTATCTGTGGTTACAAAGTGTAGTTCCACAGTACCCTTCTGAACATGGTCTCTTATAAAGTGATGTTTGATCTCTATATGTTTAGCCCTTGAATGCAATATGGGATTTTTAGAGAGATCTATGGCAGCTTTACTATCACAGAAAATAGGAATGTTACTCTCATATATGTTGTAGTCCTCAAGTTGATGTTTGATCCACAAGATTTGAGAACAACATTTTGCAGCTGAAATATACTCTGCTTCAGCAGTGGACAGAGAAATGGTTCCTTGCTTCTTGCATGTCCAGGAGACTAGATTACCACCGATGAAGTGACACCCTCCACTGGTGCTTTTTCTTTCAATTCTATCTCCAGCATAATCAGTATCACAGTATCCAATTAGCCTGAAATCTTTCTGCCTTTTGAAATATAAACCAAGATTAGTGGTTCCAGCAAGATATCGAAAGATTCTTTTAACAACAGTTAAATGAACTTCCCTTGGGTCAGATTGAAATCTGCCACATAAGCATACACTGAACATGGTGTCAGGTCTGGATGATGTGAGGTATAGGAGTGATCCTATCATTCCTCTGTATAGAGTGTTATCTACTTTCTTTGAGTTGTCGTCCAGTCCAAGTACTGTTGTTGGATGCATAGGAGATTTCATTGGTTTTGCATCGTCCAACTTGTACTTCTTTAGCAGCTCTTTGACATACTTAGTTTGATGTATGTATATGCCCTTTTCAGTTTGTTTGATTTGAAGTCCAAGGAAGAATTTCAGCTCACCCATCATGCTCATTTCAAACTGTTTGCATTAATTTGGCAAATTCTTCACAGAGAGACTCATTAGTTGCACCAAATATGATATCATCAACATATATTTTGCAATAATAAAATCAGAAGAGTAGTCTTTGCGAAATAATGTAGTGTCTACTTTTCCTCTTGAAAAACCATTTTCTGACAGAAATGAGCTGAGTTTTTCATACCAAGCTCTAGGGGCTTGTTTCAACCCATATAAAGCTTTGTTAAGTTTGAAAACATGATTTGGAAAAGCATCACTTTCAAATCCTGGGGGTTGTTCCACATAGACTTCATCCTTTATGAGTCCATTTAGGAATGCACTTTTTACGTCCATTTGATATAGCTTCATATTGCTATGAGCTGCAAATGATAGTAAAATGCAAATTGCCTCTAGATGTGCAACAGGATCATAAGTTTCAGTATAATCTAAACCTTCCTGTTGTGAGTAACCTTTTGCTACCAACCTCGCTTTATTTCTCACAACATTACCTGCTTCGTCCAGCTTGTTTCTGAAGACCCACTTTGCTCCTACAGCTTCTTTGTCGTTGGGAGGTTATACTAGCTTCCAAACATTGTTCTTTTGAAATTGGTCAAGTTCTTCTTGCATTGCTTTGACCCAGCTCTCATCTTCTAAGGCATCGTCCACAGTCTTAGGTTCTATTTGAGATATGAGTGTTGCGTGACCTTCTTGTCGTTGAAGTGAAGATCTGGTTTTGACTCTATCTTTTGGATCTCCGATGATTTGCTCCTCTGGATGATGTTTCCTCATTTGCCAGTTGCGTCCAGTTAGTTCTCTTTGTTCTACTACTGGACCATCCAGTGGTGCATTGGACTTTTCAACTGAGACATCATGGTTGGACAAATCTGATGACTTACTTGCATCGTCCAATCTGAGATCTGCAAATGATTTATCCAACTCTGATAATTCCTTATCAGGCTTGTTGTCATTAAACTTCACATGAATAGCTTCTTCAACAACTAAGGTTCTAGAGTTATGAACTCTGTATACCTTTGAAGTTTTAGAATATCCAAGCAATATTCCCTCATCACACTTAGAATCAAATTTTCCCAAGTTATCCTTAGTGTTCAGAATGAAACATTGACATCCAAATGGATGGAAGTAGGATATGTTGGGTCTTCTTCCCTTCCACAATTCATATGGAGTCTTTTTCAATATCGGCCTTATATAGATTCTGTTTTGTAAATAACAGGCAGTATTCACTGCTTCAGCCCAAAAGTGTTTAGGGGTTGAATTATCATTCAACATGGTTTTGGCCATCTCCTGGAGTGACCTATTTTTCCTCTCAACTACACCATTCTGTTGTGGTGTTCTGGGTGTTGAGAAGTTGTGAAGGATACCATTATCCTCACAGAACCTTTGAAAACTTTCGTTTTCGAATTCTCCCCCATGATCACTTCGGACAGAAGTAATGCATACTCGTTTTTCATTTTGAACTCTTTTGCAGAGGTTATAAAAAGCCTTGAAGGACTCATCTTTGTGGGATAGGAATATGACCCATGTCCATCTAGTATAATCATCCACTATAACCAATCCGTACCTTTTACCACTTACCGAGGCTGTTCTTGTGGGTCCAAACAGATCAATATGTAACAGCTCAAGAGGTCTAGAAGTGGAAACAATGTTTTTACTTTGAAAAGAACTTTTCACTTGTTTCCCTTTCTGACAAGCTTCACAAAGAAGATCATCTTTATATGACATACTTGGTAGTCCTCTTACGAGGTTGTGCCTATTCAGCTTTGAGATTAACCTCAAGCTCACATGACCAAGTCTTTTATGCCATAACCAATGATTTTCTTGTACTGAAACTAGGCATGATACATTTTGACTTGATAGTTCCCTAAGTTTAATCTTATACAGATTACCTTGCCTCTTTGTAGTAAAGAGAAGGGATCCATCAGAGTTTTTGACTGTACATTCTCCTTTGTTAAAGGTTAACATCATATCCACTGTCACACAATTGGCTTATGCTAAGTAGATTGTGTTTAAGACCTTTAACATAAAGAACTCTATCAATACAAGGATAGGGTGGTATACCAATCTTACCTACGCCAGCTATCATCCCTTTCTGATTCCCTCCAAAAGTGACTGTCCCACCAGTTTTGGGTAGGAGGCTTTGGAACATACACCTTTCTCCTGTCATGTGATGTGAGCACCCACTATCCAGGTACCATGATTGGAGTTTCTTTCCTACTGTTAAGCATGTCTGCAACAGGAACAATTTTATCCTTAGGTACCCAGATTGACTTGGGTCCTTTTTTGTTAGCTTAAAGGACATTGGACGCTCCCTTCTTAGGCAGGTGTCGGCATTTGGACGTTATATGTCCAAGTTTCCCACAGAAGTAGCAAACATCTGTTTCCTCGTCATGAATATATTTCTTTCCCTTATATCCATGTCCTGACCTGTCATTTGGTCTCTTACAACCTTCATATTTTAAAAGCTTTTTAAGGTTGTCAGAGCCCTTAACAAAGTTTGACAGGTCCTTCTTTAAACTGTCAATTTCTTCATGAAGTTTTACAACATCATGTGGTTGACCTCTTAAGGAAGTATCTGCTTCAACTTTCAGAAGCTTCTCAACTAGCCTTTTGTTTTCTGCGTTGAGATTTCGAATTTCTATGGAAAGGTTCCTTTCTCTAGTCCTTAAATCCTCACAGGATTTATGGGCTCGAGCAGCATCATTCCAGAGAGTTCGCCTCTCCGTATTTGTAATTTCATTTTGCTCTGAGAGCTCTGTAAACTTTTTCTGTAAATCCTCCTTTTCACTTTCAAGTTGTTTGACTTTTTTCTCTAAAAGTTCTTTTTCTTTTGAAAGTGATTTGGATGATTTCTTTAAAGTTCTGTAGGCTTTTGACAAAATAGAAGAGTTTGAAAGTAGTTCATGATAAGCTTCTTGAAGTGAATCTATGTCATTAAAGTCTACCTCATCTTCTTCTTCTGGTTGAGAAGAATTTGTTGAAGTGTCTGCCATAAGACATATATGTGCTTCCTCTTCTTCTTCATCGTCTGATGATGAGTCATTGTGCAGGTCTTCCCATGTGGACATCAGAACTTTCTTGCCCTTCTCTTTGCTGAAGAATTTCTTCTTCTTGTCCTTGCTCTTGTCGAGATCTAGGCATTCTGATTTGAAGTGTCCTGGCTTTTTGCATTCGTAGCATACGATTGGACTCCTCTCCTTCTTTTCTTTGAGGCCTTTCCTATTTAGGTTTCTCCATCTGGATCCACCTTTCTTCTTCCACATAGCATGTATCCTTTTGGATATGAAGGATAATTCATCATTCTCGTCTGAGTCATTATCTTCATATTGTTCCTCTGATGATGTTTCAGCTTGCATGGCTTTGGACGATGGTGCTTTCCTTGGCTTCTGGACGCTGAACGCCAGAGACTTGTTTTTCTTACCATCACCATCTTGATGCAGTTCTAGTTCATGCACTTTGAGAATTCCCACAAGTTCTTGTAGGGACATATCATCTAGTTCTTTTGTTGCTCTTAAGGCTGTAACCTGTGGTCTCCATTGCCTAGGCAAACTTCTTAGAATTTTGTCAATATGTTCATAGTTATTATAATCTTTACCATATGCTCTGAGTTCATTTAGTATGGTTTGAAACCGTCCAAACATACCTTGTATGTCCTCATTTTCTTCCATACCAAACAAATCATATTGACGAGTAAGGAGACTGAGTTTGTTACGATTTACCTGGGTGGAACCCTCATACGTTAACGCAAGAGTGTCCCACATTTGTTTTGCGCTTTTGAGACTGTGCACCTTGTTGTATTCTTGTTCGCTTAGTGCACACATGATGATGTTTCTAGCTCTGGAGTTGAGATGAAATCTTTGTTTCTGCTCCTCCGTCCATCTAGTCTTCGGGATTTCGATGAGGTTCGCATCAAGTGGAATGTAGTTGCCCATCTCTACAACATCCAACATGTCAATATGGCTAGATTCAAAGAATGCTATCATTCTTTGTTTCCAGTAATCATATTTGACACCCTTGAAGAGTGGTGGTCTGTTCACAGCTTGTCCCTCATTTTCCATCTTTCTTAGGATCTTTCCTCTGTACTGCTAAGTACTCAACCCAAGAGGCCGAGCTCTGATGCCAACTGAAATACAGAGAAACACACTAGAAGGGGGGGTTGAATAGTGTGTTTATATTTTCTTCGATATCCTTTAACAAATATGAAGAAAGTATATCTTAAGTTTTACAGGAACTTAGTGAAACAAAAAATTATGCTATCGTCCAGTGGTTCAAAAGCAACAGTTCAATGAAACTGCTTTTTCTCGTTTTTCGTCAGAACACACGTAAAGAATTTTCGTAGAAAAAATGTGTAAAGAAACACTTTCGTGGTTTGTTGAAGAGATAACCAAAGAGATATGCAAGTAAGCTAGAAAGCGAAAGAATAGAACACTTAGTTTTATACTGGTTCACTCAACCTGAGCTACGTCCAGTTCTCCTTCAAAAACTTTTGAAGGGTTCTACTAATTAGAATCTGATTACTAACAAGTATTCTAACCTTGCCACTTATGGCTACAAGTATTCTCTAGGCCACTCCTGGCACACCTTTAATCTCCCCCTGAGATTAAAACAAACCCAAGTATTCTTTAACACTAAGCCACTCCTGGCTTTCCAAACAGAAATTGTTTGAGAATAGAAAGAAAGAGTAACTCTCACAGAGAGGATATTACAATAAACACGAATACACAGAATCGCTTAGCAAAGCTAAGTAGAAAGCTCTTTTTGCTTAAGTGTTGATCGTCCAGTCGTTTTGATAGAGTTTCGGCTTTTTGTCAATGTTTTTGTCACTTTTGATGCATGAGCTGGTTCCTCTATTTATAGGCAACTTGGAGTAAAGTATCCGTTGTGGGATCTGTTCCTTTTCAAAAAGAGGTTCTCTCCAAAACATGTGACCGTTGTCACGTTTAGACTTGGGGTGGAGAGATAGAGGAGACAGCCGTACATGTAGCGCCTCCGCTACTTGTACTTTTTCTACAGAGAGAAGCTCTCTTTTCCTGTTCAATACTTTTCGAAAATTCAAATAGAATGACAAGTTAGAATGAGAGAGAATAATCATTTCATTCCAGAGAATCATCATCTAAAACGCATTGTCACATTATGTCAGTTTTAAGATACAAAACAGAGAGTAGGTTATATAGTCATTGGACGCTGCTTTGCATAAACATTGGACGCTGACTGTTGTTCTTTTCAAAACATATTTGGACGCCTTTCTTATTGAAACACAAAGTCTAAGTTTGAGAGATACAATACCATTGCGGCATTTGACGACGTAAACCCTATAATACTCAAACAAGACCATTAGATACTTCCAAAATTTATCCTTTAATTGTTATCATCAAAACCGAAATTTGAGGGGTTGGACATCGTCCAAAGTCTTAGAACTTAACATCGTTCATTGTGGTGGAAAGTGCAAAGCGGTGACACCTGCGATTGAAGACGATGAGAGTAGGCAGAAGAAAGTCAAGCAGGAATGGAGTTGTGAGTTGTGTCAGATTACTGCAATGAGTGAGAAAGGCTTGAATGATCATATTCAAGGAAAAAAGCACAAGGCTAAAGCATCTAGGAGAACTTAGAAAATAGGTAAGAGCAATAAAACATCATTATTATTAAAGAAAAGTAAGCATTGAGTGAAATGTACTAAAGCCATTGTTACCATGTATTTAGGGCTAAATTTAAGACCAGAAGGCCAGACACTTCATCCTTGCTTAACCCCTACACACACAGGCAAATTGGAATCCAAAGAAGAGGATCAGGATGTCTACAAAAACAAAGGTTTGATTGGCCTGGACAACCAAAATAAAGTAACTACTAGTAAAGAAGCAGGGGAAACAAATGCACACTAACAACAAGGAAGAAATTTAAGTTTTGGTGCGTGCATTGTCAGGTTGGAACTCAGTCGAAAATTGTCATGCAAAGCCATAAGAATTGAAAAAATCACCTAGCTAATATGAAGAAATTTGGCCAAAATAATGGTGGTGCTGGATGACAATACAACACTTGTTGTATGTCATGTAATATATAGATTCTTGAATGTTTGTTTCTTGCATTTATTAAAGTAATATTTTTTATATGCTTTGGGAGTTATGGTTATAGAGCGTTATGTGAGAAATTTGTTTGACTTGGTGTGAACTAGCTTGATGGGCTCCATCTTCATTTTATGTCAATTTTCACCTATAGCACATAAATATATACTCATCTTTGTTTAATTTAGTCCTTATTGGCTCCTTTTTTGCAACGCAAAAAAAGTTTAAGACTCTAACATTATGTTTTGGATAAAAATGGAGAACATGTTTTTGTAAATTAGAATGTACATCCTTGAATTTCAAGAAAAAAATTATTACTTTGAATGTAAAAGTACTTTTAAAATTCTCCTTATTGACATCTAAACATAACTAAATGGTTTGGTTCTAATTCCCTTTGCACATGCTCATTTATAATTGTGAACATATTATGGTGTTTATTTTTCTGTTGAGCATCAATGCTACGTGAGTAATAAATTCATGTTGAACATTAATTTGAGGTCTAGAAATGAAAAACCAAACACACTTAATCATAGGAAAGAAACACAAAAACTGAATTGAGGTAAATGATTTCTTGTTAAGTCCACCTTTTTTTTCTACTTAAAAGCTATTTTTTAACTAAAATTAAAAAAAGTTTTAAAGAGAAAGTAAAGACTAGTTGTAAATTTTCATTTTTTTTAGCTTGAAAGATCCTTTTAAATTAAAAATTTTTTGATAAATTTTTTAGTTTTATTTAAAACTAGTTATTTGGTTTAATGAAAAAGTATATTTATAAAATAAAAAATATTGTGTAAATTAGTTTAATTTACATAAAATTACTTTGATTAAAAAATTGTTTTAATAATAATTTGCAAATAATAAAAATTTGAAAAATCAATTTGTTAATGAAATCGAAGTTTTGAAGTTATTAAAAGTAAACACTTTTTCTAGGAGATTGGTTCTTTTTTCATTTCACTGAGCAAATTTGTAAATATAAATCCATTAAAATATAAGGATGCATTGGTTCATTAAAAAGTCAAAAGAAAAAAGAAGAAGTAATAAGCCACTAAAAAGAAAGTACAACCAACGTAGCAAGATTCCAAGACTGTCCTTATTAATAATTAATAAGTCACTGAAAACCAACCAAGAAGTTAGAGAACATAACTTTTTTTAAGCTCTTTTTTTTTTATTTTTCTTCTTTATTATAAACCACGTCCTTTTACTTTTAAGAGTTTTTGTGAAAAAATATTTGATCTAACTTCTTAAAAAGAAAAGAAAAGACCAAACATTGCAATATTTCTTTGAAAGTTCATTTTATTTTCTTGTCAATTACAGTAGTTAAGATGAATCAAGACAGCTGAAAGCGAAAAAATGCTACTCTTACGAGTTACTTTCTTGCAAAGTTAAGCTTGAACGTGGATTAAGGTTAACATGCACTTGCTTTATAAGGTGCAAAATAGGCTTTGTTCGGTTTGGTATTTGGACGTTAATATCCAAACATAAAAAATAAAATACATTCAAATGTAAAGATTTCCTGGCTTATCTTTCTCACCTAGATAAGCTAATAGAGCTATTGGTGAAGTGGATCAGAAGGTCACTAGAAGGGGGTTGAATAGTGACACTTAGTCGACTATGCCTTTTCTACAAAAGAACACTCAGTTTCTGAAGTTGTAGGATATATCTAAGAGACAACTTCAAGAAGCTTTGTTGAAAGCAACCAATATCCTTTGATAGAATTTTGTATAAAATAGTTTTTCAATAATAGTCATACAAAAATACTATCAAATACTTCTTCAGAAGCTACTCATAAAAGGTCAAATTCAAGGTAGGTAGAATCTGTTTTTGACAGTCAAAGACAATGAGTAGATGTATGCTTCTGGACTTTTAAAAATAGTTTGAGTAGCTTAAAAGGATTTTATATCAAAGATATACCAATTTAAAACCAAGCTACTCAAGGTAAAGATTCGAGAAACACACAAATCAAAGGCAGTAAGAAGGATAAAACATACAGAGGAATTATCCTTGTTCATCACACCTGGGCTACTTCTAGTCCCTACAACTATAGGCTTCCACTAACACAAGCACTAACTGGGTATTCTTTCTTTCCTGAAGCCTCCCCAGGCTCCTACACCTCAGTATTCTCTAAGCCTCTGTAGGCTCCCCTAAGTATTCTTTCAACAAGCCTCTCTAGGCTTAACCCCAGTATTCTCTAAGCCTCTACAGGCTATCAACCCAAGTATTCTTTCGAAAAGCCTCTCCAGGCTTTGAACCCTCAGTAGGAACTGCTACTTGACTCTCACAACAACATGATGTGGTCACACTGAACCATCAGAAGTAGCGGTCCCTTGACAACTCTTATGAGGTTCCCTATCCTAAACGGGTTCTATTTGGACAGGTACCTAATACATCTCATAGGGAGAAAACCATCAGTAAGCACCCCCTGAGAAGATTTTTACAAACTCTCTATGGCTAAATAGATTTGGCTATACAAATCAATAGAGTCTGGGCTAAGTCTATTATCAAATATTGATGAGACTTCTGACCTATGAACTATCTAAGTTGTTTCCTTCCTAGTAAAGAACATCAGTTGCACTTCAATGTCCTTATATAGACTTTCTTGAAGATGGTTGTTGCACCTTGTCTTGGAGGTCAAGGAGATCCGTTACTCCTAAACTCAAGAGACTTGGAGGCCAAGGAGATTTGTTGTGTGTTGTCTCAATCACACAGCTGCAAAATAACAGGAACACACTAGAAAGGGGGTTGAATAGTGTGTTAGTATAAACTATGAAAATTTTCACAAATGTGAAGATTTTCTCAAAATAAATTTTGCAAGAGGTTTTGTAAACAAAGGTTTCAAAGGATCGTCCAACACTAAAAATCACGATTTCACAGAAATTGAATTTTGGATAGACCGTCCAAATAATAAAGCAGTTTTCTCAAATAGATTTTAACTAAGAACTTGTGCGTCTGAGGTGTGTAGAATAAACACAAGAGAAAACAAGTTAAGCTTTTAAGAGAGAGTATAAACACTTCATTTTATACTAGTTCACTCAAACTATTGAGCTACGTCCAGTTCTCCTTCAAAAACTTTGAAGGGTTCCACTAATCAAAATTGATTATAAAAATAAGTATTCTACCCTACCATTTCTTGTTACAACAAGTATTCTCTAGGACACTTCTGACACACCTTTAATCTCCCTTGAGATTAAAAAAATAGCCAAGTATTCTTTGATCACTAAGCCCTGACTTTCCAAACAACAATTTGAATGTAATACAGATCAAAATCAACTCTCATAGAGAGGATATTACAATGAAAACATATTACAAAAGCTTTGCAGAGCAAAGAAATTTCTCTCTTAGCACAAGTATAGATCGTCTAGAGATTTGAGCAGAGTTTCAGCACTTGTAAGAATTCAGAAAACTTCAATTTTGATTTCAATGCTTGATCCTCCTTTTATAGGCTTCAGAAAAGATCCATTGTGAATTCTAGAGCCTTAAAAAAATGTGTCTGTTGTCTCTTACAGTTGTAGCTTGCTACGTGGCAGCTTGGGGTAGAGAGAGAGAGAGGGGACAGAGGTACTGTCTTTTCCACTATGCGTTTCACTACTCATACTGCTAACGAAATTCACAGGGAATATTCATTATGTACTGAGCTATTTTTGTACACATTTGAATTCAAATTATTAGCATTCAAATCATACGAGGGAAAAGAATAATTCAGAGCTTCTAGAACATGAATCAACCTTGTGATGTGTATATGTATACGGACATGCATATGGACGCTATCTAACTTAGATAGAAAATATTTGTGTAAGTTATTAGCTCATTTTGGACGCTTAAAAGAACACAGTATATTGTATACTGGTTTTCACAATATGTTTGAACGCTTGTTTGTTTACAGCACGTTGGACGTTGGTTAGTCTCTTTGAAAAACAAGTTCCACATATATATTGCACGCTAAGAGATATGTTCTTATTAGAGTTTAAGAATCGAGATTACAAACCATAGGTAGATTGGACGGTGTGTTTCCTGGAATACTCAAGTAAACTCATTAGATAATACAAAATTTAATATCATTTGTTATAATCAAAACCATAGATTTTGAGGGGTTAGACATTGTCCAATGTCTTTGGTTCTAACAAGTTGGTTCCTCCTCCTTCCTTAGCTGGAACAATTTGCACACAACTTTGAATTTCAAATTTTGTCCATTGGTGCTTGTTGTTTGTCCAAAACTCATGGCTTCTCCTTTATTCCAGCTCGTTCAGAAAAGTAAGTCTTCTGCAGAATAATGTTGATTCTTTCTTAACCGTTGTAGATTGTAGATGACTACTTTTCTTATTAATGGTTGCCTTGCTAAAGTAGAACTTAGCTTTCTCTTTTCTTGAATAGATCTGTTGGATCAAGAGAGCTTTATCAAGGTAGTGCATTAGTACAATGTTGCATAGAGTTGACCATTACAGCTCATGGTGTATGCTTCTTGACTGTGTAGACACGTTTGTCTTCATTTTTTGTCTAAGCAATGCATCTTTTGATGATCCTTAAGTCATGTGTAGCTTCTGAAATTTACCCCTTGACTTAAACTATCCCCCAATATCATGCCTCCGATCATATATACAGCTTCTGATATCTGCACTTTGAACTTGAAAACATGAATGCCTTTCCAGCTTCTAGTTTCTTGCTTCTAAAGTTGGACAATCTTCAGATTTGGGAAACCAAGGTTGTAGGAAAATGCTTCACACCTTGTTCTCCATGCTTCTTGATAAGTCCTGTTTTCTTTGAAAGCACTTCAAAGGAAAACCACTAGTAGCAAAAGTCTATCATATTTAAAATCCACTTCTTAAAAGTTTGTTGTCATTAAAACATTCATCTCATAAAGGGTTCTGCTTCAACAACTGATAGTTTAGCTCATTTAACTTTTTTGGTTAATGAAGTGTATTGGATTGAGGAAGTTCCTCTCCAATTACACTAGAATGTATGTAAGGATGTAAAGGCAGGTGCTTCAATACACAAGTTTATATGGAATATTTTGGGGTGGGCATATGGAGGAAATGCATGATTACTTATAGTGTTTGCCTGAATGGTACTAGGTGAACACAAGGGTACAAGAGAGGTATGGTTGTCCACTAAAATCCTTTGGATGAGGAGAATGTGTGTGCTCAGACTCTTGCTTCGCAAGTGCAGGGAATCTAAGAAGATTGATAATCACATGTACCATGATATGTACATGAAGGTTAAGGGTAATGTTTTCGAGAACAAGAGGGTTTTAATGGAGAGCATACTCAAGTCCAAAGCACCCACATAGAGATGCTCTTAGTTGTCTAATTCTTTATTGATATATGTACAATGATAAAAAAAAAAAGTTGTTTGATTTAACTAAAAAATTGATAGTTACTGTCTTTTATTAAATATATTTGAAACTAAATATTTAATGTATCGATTATCATCAATCAAGTACTATTAACATAGTCAAATAAATTTATATATTATTATAATTATTAAATATTGAATATTTTCAGGTTTTTTTTTTTGAAAAAAAAACTATTTGTTATTTTTAATTTATGAATTGATATTTTTGCTTTATTTATCTGAGATTTAATTGATATCTTTACTTTGTTTATATAAAATTTATAATTTATGTGTGATATTTTAAGCATAAACTAATATGATTAGAATTTAATATAATTTAAATTAAAATTCTTTCTTTAAATTTTTTGCCATCAATTAATTATGTTAGTTTAACATTTATTATGAATTACATGACAAAAAATAGTAACAATAACAATATAATTTACTAATAGTCAAAATTTAATGTGATTATCATAAAATATTAAAATTTAAATTAATAAGAGAAATAATAAAACATAAAATTACTCCATATGGAAAAGTTTCTAATATTATTTATCTTAATTTAAATCAAAATATATATCAATTACAATTACCTTTTATAAATAATATATATATATATATATATATATTAATTAAAAATATTAAAAAATTTACCAGTAAATTGAGAAGATGAATTTGAATATAATTATAATTATCTTAGTTAATATATTTATGTATTTTTGTTTAAAAAATATGTTAAATCATTTTTTGATTCCTATAAAATTTGAAGATATTTTATCAATAATATTATAAAAACATTGTTCATTTTAAAAGAGTCATTATTTTTAACTGTTTTAAAAAATTTATAATAAAATACAAAACAAAATAAGTAAAAATTTTATAATCAAGACAAATTATATTAAAAAATATTTAACTAAATTGTAATTTCTATTGCAATAATTTAGATATTAATATATTTTAATTTTATGTAAAATATGTAATATTTTTGTTTAATCTAAAATTTAAATATTAGTAAATTTTTATTTAGATATTAATATGCTTTGAAGTAAAATTATGGTTTATTTTTACTCTAGGTTATTTTTTATTCATATTAAATATTAACGTATTTTGATGTAAAGCTTTCATTTTTTATATGAAGTATGGAGTCTCTTCGGCTCCATACTTCATATAATAAAATACACATTGTTGGAGTACAAGTGTGAAAGTGAAGTCCCACATTGGGTAGAAATGGGAAAGATGAGTAACATATAAGTGAGGAAGACCCATAAACCTAATGCCTTAAGGTTTTGGATTGAAGGTGGTGTCAAGTTCACTTGTGTGGTGTGCTCGTGACTCATTGGTGTAAATCTCCCCGATGTTTTACCCCCATCGGTTGCGTACAATAGTTGGTATCAGAGCCGGTGGTTCGACCAGATGACCGGCTCAGACGAGTATGATGGATTGGTGATGGATACAAGCATGGACAAGGGGATCCCTTGTATCGAAAGTCTTCCTGGCGGTGGGTCCATACGTAGAGGCCAGGCAATGTGTCACGCACCGTAACGGTGGAATGGCGGTTCAAGGTACTAGAGCATGGTTAAGCTCTAAAGGCGCCATCATTGGATACTCGTGGTAAAAATGACTTCTTCTTGACGGGGAGCTACCATGTAGAAGAGACTCAAACTTGAGGGGGAGATTGTTGGAGTCCAAGTGTGAAGGTGAAGTCCCACATTGGGTAAGAATGAGAAAGTTGAGTACCATATAAGTGAGGAAGAACCACAAACCTGTAGCCTTAAGGTTTTGGGTTGAAGGTGGTGTCAGGTTCACTTATGTGGTGTGCTCGTGGCCCATTGGTGAAGGTCTCCCCGATGTTTCATCCCCCTTGGTGCATAACAGTTGGTATCAGAGTCGATGGTTCAACCAGGTGACCAGCTCAGACGAGTATGATGGATTGGCGATGGATCCAAGCATGGACAAGGGGATCCCTTGTATCGAAAGTCTTCCTGGCGGTGGGTCCATACATGGAGGCTAGGCAGCGTCTCACGCACCGTAACGGTGGAATGGCGGTTCAAGGTACTAGAGCATGGTTAAGCTCTAAAGGCGCCATCATTGGATACTCGTGGTAAAAATGACTTCTTCTTGACGGGGAGCTACCATGTAGAAGAGACTCACACTTGAGGGGGAGATTGTTGGAGTCCAAGTGTGAAGGTGAAGTCCCACATTAGGTAAGAATGAGAAAGTTGAGTACCATATAAGTGAGGAAGAACCACAAACCTGTAGCCTTAAGGTTTTGGGTTGAAGGTGGTGTCAAGTTCACTTATGTGGTGTGCTCGTGGCCCATTGGTGAAGGTCTCCCCGATGTTTCATCCCCCTTGGTGCATAACAGTTGGTATCAGAGTCGATGGTTCGACCAGGTGACCGGCTCAGACGAGTATGATGGATTGGCGATGGATCCAAGCATGGACAAGGGGATCCCTTGTATCGAAAGTCTTCCTGGCGGTGGGTCCATACATGGAGGCCAGGCAGTGTGTCCCGCACCATAACGGTGGAACGTCAGTTCAAGGTACTAGAGCATGGTTAAGCTCTAAAGGCGCCATCATTGGATACTCGCGGTGAAAATGGCTTCCGCTTAAGGGGGATCTACCATGTGGAAGAGACTCACACTTGAAGGGGAGATTGTTGGAGTACAAGTGTGAAAGTGATGTCCCACATTATGTAGGAATGGAAAAGTTGAGTAACATATAAGTGAGGAAGACCCACAAACCTAATGCCTTAAGGTTTTGGGTTGAAGGTGGTGTCAAGTTCACTTGTGTGGTGTGCTCGTGGTCCATTGGTGTAAATCTCCCCAGTGTTTTACCCCCTCAGTTGCGCACAACAGCACATTGGGTAGGAATGGGAAAGTTGAGTAACATATAAGTGAGGAAGACCCATAAACCTAATGCCTTAAGGTTTTGGGTTGAAGGTGGTGTCAAGTTCACTTGTGTGGTGTGCTCGTGGCCCATTGGTGTAAATCTCCCCAGTGTTTTACCCCCCTCGATTATGCACAACACACATGAACAAATACAAATACATCATAAGCTCCTACCGATGAAAATGTTCAAAGACGTGGTTATATCATGGCTTCTATGTGTAGTTTGTGCGGTTCTTATGCTGAATCTTTAATACATCTCTTTTTACATTGCCCTTTTGCTCAAAAGTTTTGGCAATGGCTTTCTCTAGTCTTTAAATGCCAAGTAGTGCTGGACTCTTTTGAATCACTTTTGTTTTCAGGGAATAGTTCTTGGAGTTCCCAACTAAAAGATGTTTTCATTGCCTCTATTCTTCATGTTGTGTCTGGTATATGGTTCTATCATAACCAAGCCATATTTAACAATTCTCTAATGCCCTTTTACAGAGTTATGGCTTTAATTAGATCCAATATTGTTCTTTCGGGTAGATTTTCATCTAGTAAGATGTTTATTGATATGAATGAGTTTCTGATTTTTAAAGCTTTATCTATTTCTGGTCATGCACGTAGTGAAATATAGAGAAACACACTAGAAGGGGGGTTGAATAGTGTGTTTATATTTTCTTTGAAATCCTTTCACAAATATGAAGATAGTGTATCATAAGTTTTACAAGAACCTTGTGAAACAGAAGACTATGCTATCGTCTAGTGGTTCAAATACAACAGTTCATTGAAACTGCATTTTTTGTCAGAACACACGTAAAATATTTTCGTAAATAAAATGTGTAAAGAAACTCTTTCGTGGTATGTGAAGAGATAACTTAAGAGATTTATGAGTAAGCTAGAAAGCGAAAGAGTAGAACACTTAGTTTTATACTGGTTCACTCAAACTGAGCTACGTCCAGTTCTCCTTCAAAAACCTTTGAAGGGTTCTACTAATCAGAATCTGATTACAAACAAGTATTTTAACCCTGCCACTTCTGGCTACAAGTATTCTCTAGGCCACTTTTGGAACACCTTTAATCTCCCCCTGAGATTAAAGCAAACACAAGTATTCTTTAACACTAAGCCACTCCTGACTTTCCAAACAGAAATTGTTTGAGTATAGAAAAAATGAATAACTTTCACAGAGAGGATATTACAATAAAAAACAATCAAATACACGGAATCGCTTAGCAAAGCTAAGTAGAAAGCTCTTTTTCGCTCAAGTGTGGATCATCCAGTCGTTTTGACAGAGTTTCGGCTCTTAATCAATCTTCGTGTTTGATTCATGAGCTTGTTCCTCTGTTTATAGGAAGCTTGGTGTAAAGTATCCATTGTGGGATCTGTGCCTTTGCCAATAACGGTTCTCTCCTAATCATGTGACCGTTGTCACGTGTCGGCTTGGGGTGGAGAGACAGAGGAGACAACAGTACATGCAACGCCTCCACTACTTGTACTTATTTCTGCAGAGAAATGCTTTTCTGTCCCTGTACAATACTTTTCAAAAATTCAAATGAAATGTCATGTTTGAATGAGAGGGAATAATCGAACATTCCAGAGAATCATCATCGAAAATGTATTGTCGCATTATATAACTTTTAAGATAGAAAACAGAGTGTAAGTTATATAGGCATTGGACGCTTGCTTTGCAGAAACATTGGACGCTGGATGTTGTACTTTACAAAACATATTTGGACGCTTTGCTTATAGAAATATAAAGTCTAAGTTTGAGAGATACAATACCATTGCGGCATTGGACGACGTAGATCCTATAACACTCAAACAAGACCATTAGATACTTCAAAATTTATCCTTTATTTATTATCATCAAAATCGAAATTTGAGGGTTTGGACATCGTCCAAAGTCTTAGAACTTAACAATCTCCCCCTTTTTGATGATGACAAATAATGTTAAATTTTGATGTTAACAGGCACATAATCATATATGAATACAATAAAGCATATAAGAGATGATTATGTTAAGCCAGTGTATGTTGACAAGGTTAATATATGTGAAATGAAGTACTCCCCGAGTTCAACATTTCTTATGCATTTGATAACAGTGTATAATAAACAGCAAGAATATATCAGATATAACAGATATCAGAGTGTAAAAAACATATCAAGGATATGGATGCGGAATATGTGATATAAACACCTCATGTATTAAAAACGTATTGATAAAACAGCCAAAATATTCACAGAGTGTAAGCCATATACTTCTATGACATCAAAATTCCAATTTCTCCCCCTTTGTCATTAACAAAAATGGGTTTGAAAGATGGAAAAATGACTTGACCATCATGGTCACCTATGGCTGTGAAGGTGGTTCTTGTGGTGGTGGTGGTGATTGTTCTGGTGGTGCTTGGGTAGGTGGTGTTGGTTGTTGGAGTTGTTGTGGTTGGACGGGTGGAATGGCATGAGCAACATGTCCAAGCAGGTTGACTGCAGTATTTTGAATTTGATTCACAAGCGTTTGGGAGAGGCTCATGAACTGTTCAGTGATAGCATTCTACAGCAGCATACGATGTTAAGCAGCCTCAGCCTGTTGCCTTTGTTGAAATGCTTGAAGAGCTGCGTCGGTTTCCAGCTGTTGTTGCCTCAGAGCCTATTGCACGATCTCGTGAACATGATCTTTTAAGACCCCTTGAGGTTCAGCAAATTGCAAGGGAAGGATGCCCCTTGGACTTGAAGATCCTGTGGGAACCAGTTGACGTGTACCCAAGTGAGCTTTAGTAGATGCATCAACAACGGGGAAGCTGGTTATATCTTCAGCAGGGGGCTTTTCTGTAGTTGATTCCATGGGCTTGGATGCTTCAACAATAGGCTCTCCATCATCCTTGGACTTTCTAGATTGGACGGTGGATTCTTCATGTGAAGCGACAAAGTGTTCCACGTCTACGGGTACAGATGGGTCCAAGTCAAGATGAGCTAGCACCTTTGTTACCTTGGCAGATGCTTCATCCAACTCTGCTTGTGTAGCTTTCGGCTTGTAAACCTGATCTTTCTTTTCTGTGGTTGCAGCCTCAGCTTGCTCAAGAGCCAGCTGCTCTAGACAAGCTTGTTCTACTGCTTTGGCCTTTTCTGCCTTGTACTCCTCATGCAGAGTTTGGAGTTCCTCCACTAACTCTGTACGATCCAGTGTCTGAAGATCAAACACTTTGTTGCTTCTGATGATAGGCAATGTCTTCATTAAATCCAGGCAGCCATATGAATTTATCAGAAAGCAAGCAAAGGTGTCTGTGAGGTGACGAGTCTTCACTGGACGCAGCACCTCAAGACCATGAGGGGGTGAACGAAATCATTCTTGGAGATGCCGGAGGAGGAGGCCTTCTGGGAGTCATTCCATAAGATCTGGCGCCAAAAGGTCATGGAATCGAAAGTTCCAAGTGGACGTGTAAGCTTACCAGTCTTGTCAAACAGGTGACCCCAAGTATGAGAGGATTGTTGCAGGGCTTCAACTTTTTCTTCCCTACTTGGCATCTCAATGCCATAGAACTTGTAACCTTTCTTTCGACCAGCATCATATAAGGGTAGTCTAGGACACACCCTGTCTGGTACAAACTTGATTTCTGTGGCACGACTGATGTGAAGGTTTGGTGGGTAGGCAATGGCTTGGTTTGGTATATACATCTGTTGAAGAAGTTTGCCAAGATCATCATAGTCGCTTGGCTGGAAATTATGCACTGGAGTTCCAGCAGGTAGAGGCAGGAACTTTGTAATGGGAGTCCAGATGCGAACATCCTTGACCCATTGTACATCTGGACACTGCTTTGACTTGGAAGGGTCCAGGCTTTCTTTAATGGCCAACTTCAATTCTACGACCAGTTCAGTATCCCTACTAACAGGGGGCTTCTTGGACGGTGCCTTCTTCTTTCTTGGAGCCTTCCCTTTCTGCTCCACAACCATCTTTGTGAATTGAGAAGCAACCTCCACCTCTGGTTCAGGCAGTTCTGCTGCTGCTGGATGCACCCTTTGTTAGGTTCCAGTTGGACAAGAGTAAGGATGAGTCATTCGGATTAAGTGTGGATACACTTCTCTCGTCCAAGTGGGTAAAGGGTTGCTGATTATTGCTCCTTCTGGCATTGCAGCATAGTCAGCTGAAGGATTATGAGCATAATCATACCTCTTCCACTCTGGTGCTGAGGCAGTAGTTAGATGCCTATCCAAAGGTTCTTATAGAGGCCTCCAGATCACATCGCGCCTCTTACAATAATTCTGTTCATTCTGTGTAAGGAATGCAATAGGGAAGCGTTCTTTGTCTTCTTCTTCTTTGGTTTTCTGCTTGGGGGGTATGGTCCATGGGGACCAGGCATCCCTCCATGCATCCCTTGGACGCACAAACTTGGACAGGTCCAAGAGAAGAGGTGGATGCTGGGTTGTTAATGTGGATGGAGCACTGGATGGAGCTGGTAGTGGGGCACTGGTGGATATGCTGTCGGTGTCTTGGGAGGAAGGTGGTGGAACTGCAACTCTCCTTGGCCTAACTGCCTGAGTCTTAACTCGTTAAGGCACATTAGAAGGAAAGGAAGTTGGTTCAGCAGGTTGTACCTTCTGCTTCTTTTGCTGAGGGGCCTTCTTCTCCTTTGCTTTCTTCTTGATTTGACCAATTGGGATCTGGTCATCATCATCAGAGTCGTCCAGAATTTGAAGCTTTCGAACCTTTGGCTTTTCTGGAATAGGCTTCACTGAAGCTGCCTTTGGACGCTGCTCAGCTTGAGCAGGTCTGGACGCATCAGTCCTTGGACGCTTCTCTGCCGGGGACTGAGAAGTGGAGGTGTCAGCATGTCTTTTCTTGGTTCTTCTCTCCTTTTCACCATCTTCCTCATGCTTCTGAGACGTGTGACGTGTTACCTTTCTGCTCCCCTGTTCCTGCATCAACCTTTTGATCTTCTTGCCAATACCAAGAAGATCAATCTCCTCCTCATCATCATTGGAGATAATCTTGCTTTGTTCATGTCGTTGCTTGTTGATGCTATCTTCGTCCAAGTCCCTTAGGACCTTGGCTGTCAGCTTAATCTTCATAGGCTTTATGTTGGACTCGCCAAATGGTTATTGTGTTGCCACCATTTGCCCTTTCTTCATGATAGCTTCGTGATCAGCTTCGTCCAGTTCATCAAAGAAGCATTGATAGACATTCTGGTCCCAGAAGATCTTATTCAGCAAAGCGGCGAAGAAGATGTCATCATTGCCACCAATAGTCTTCATCATTCTCACAATATTGATGTAAATGGTGTGAGAAAGGTTGAAGGGGATACCTTCAATAATGTGGAATATCACGAACTTGTGTAAGTCCGTGACTGAGTCCTTAGACCCAGCTTTGTGCAGGATACTCTTGTTGCACACCTGCTACCAGATTTTCGCTTCCTCACATAGGTTCTTGTACTCAATCTTCATTGAGTCTGTGGATTTGGTCTTGCAAAGTATGTTTTCAATGTGATTGCCGTACTGCTTGGCCCAGTCAGCTCTGTACTGGTTTTGCTCCCTGATGCAACCAGTTACCTTTGCAATGGACTCAGTGGACAGAGTTACCTCTCGTCCAAGAATAGTGGCCACGAGCTCCCTTGTGTTCTGGAATTTGGCATTCCTCCAGAACATCCTGATCAACTCAAGGAATATCTTATGGTTTTCGTTGAAGTAGCCGCTGATTCCACACTTTAGAAGGCTCTCGTTCAGGTTCAGGCCCAGCTTCTCCAGCTTTTCAATGTCGAAGAAGTGCTCAATGTGCACTGTAGCAACACCTTGACACACAACTTTGGTCTTAGGGTAGGTGTGGACGTCGAGTTCAGAGTTGCTTGAGCTTGCAAAGTTCGACATGGTAGAAAAGTTGGGATTTTTAGGTTTTCTGAGAGGGTTTTGGGTTTTGAGAGAGAGAGAATGCTTAAGGTTGAAGATAAGCTCAGAGAAGATAGATACGGTAAAGATTTTCTGAGACGATTTGACAGATTACATATATGGGCTTTGTTCGGAGAATGTGAAACGATTTTGGGCTTTTATGAATATTTGAAATGGGAGTTATGCCATAAAACCCGCCATGATGAGGCGTGTGAAGAATGTGGGTAACTGTGTACGGTTACCAACAGTTAGGTGACTCAGCACAGAGCACTAACTCATACTTACTCTGAAATGAACGATTTTGGCCATTTGAACAATGTTTAAGAAAAAATATGCTAAGTTAAAAATATCGTCCAGATGTTGGACTTAAGTGTAACATATGCAATGCACGTGCATGACTTAGTGATCTTTGGACGACATGTCCATTGGACGCTAAGGTTTTATTGGACGCACCATGTAGATGTTAATCATTCCTTTACAGAGTCCATGCCAAGTTTGTTCCTCAGAAGGATTAACTTGTCTTCAGTAAGGGGTTTAGTAAATATATCAACAAGCTGATTATCTGTGGTTACAAAGTGTAGTTCCACAGTACCCTTCTGAACATGGTCTCTTATAAAGTGATGTTTAATCTCTATATGTTTAGCCCTTGAATGCAACATGGGATTCTTAGAGAGATCTATGGCAGCTTTACTATCACAGAAGATAGGAATGTTACTCTCATATATGCTGTAGTCTTCAAGTTGATGTTTGATCCATAAGATTTGAGAACAACATTTTGTAGCTGAAATATACTCTGCTTCAACAGTGGACAGTGCAATGGTTCCTTGCTTCTTGCATATCCAGGAGACTAAGTTTCCACCAATGAAGTGACATCCTCCACTAGTGCTTTTTCTTTCAATTTTGTCTCCAGCATAATTAGCATCACAGTATCCAACTAACCTGAAATCTTTCTGCCTTTTGAAATATAGACCAAGATTAGTGGTTCCAACAAGATATCGAAAGATTCTCATAACAACAGTTAAATGAACTTTCCTTGGGTCATATTGAAATCTGCCACATAAGCATACACTAAACATGATGTCAGGTTTGGACGCTGTGAGGTATAGGAGTGATCCTATCATTCCTCTGTATAGAGTGTTATCCACCTTCTTTGAGTTATCGTCCAGTCCAAGTACTGTTGTTGGATGCATAGGAGTTTTCATTGGTTTTGCATCGTCCATCTTGTACTTCTTCAGTAGCTCCTTGACATACTTGGTTTGATGTATGTATATGCCCTTTTCAATTTGTTTAATTTGAAGTCCAAGGAAGAATTTTAGCTCACCCATCATGCTCATCTCAAACTCTGTTTGCATTAATTTGGCAAATTCTTCACAGAGAGACTCATTAGTGGCACCAAAGATGATATCATCAACATATATTTGTGCAATAATAAAATCAGAAGAGTAGTCTTTGCGAAACAATGTAGTGTCTACTTTTCCTCTTGAAAAACCATTTTCTGACAGAAATGAGCTGAGTTTTTCATACCAAGCTCTAGGTGCTTGTTTCAACCCATATAAAGCTTTGTTAAGTTTGAAAACATGATTTGGAAACACATCACTTTCAAATCCTGGGGGTTGTTCCACATAGACTTCTTCCTTTATGAGTCCATTGAGGAATGCACTTTTTACGTCCATTTGATATAGCTTCATATTGCTATGAGCTGCAAATGATAGTAAAATGCGAATTGCCTCTAGACGTGCAACTGGAGCATAAGTTTCAGTATAATCTATACCTTCCTATTGTGAGTAACCTTTTGCTACCAACCTCGCTTTGTTTCTCACAACATTACTTGCTTCGTCCAGCTTGTTTCTGAACACCCACTTTGCTCCTACCGCTTCTTTGTCGTCGGGGAGTTCTACTAGCTTCCAGTCATTATTCTTTTGAAACTGGTCAAGTTCTTCCTGCATTGCTTTGACTCAACTTTCATCTTCTATGGCATCGTCCACAGTCTTAGGTTCTATTTGCGATATGAGTGCTGTGTGACCTTGCTGTCGTTGAAGTGAAGATTTGGTTTTGACTCTATCTTTTGGATCTCCGATGATTTGCTCCTCTGGATGATGTTTCTTCATTTTCCAGTTGTGTCCAGTTGGTTCTCTTTGTTCTGCTACTGGATCGTCCAGTGGTACATTGGACTCTTCAACTGAGACATCATGGTTGGATGTATCTGATGACTTACTTGCATCGTCCATCTTGTACTGCAAATGATTCGTCCAGCTCTGATAATTCCTTATCAGGCTTGTTGTCATTGAACTTCACATGGATAGCTTCTTCAACAACTAAGGTTCTAGAGTTATAAACTCTGTATGCCTTTGAAGTTTCAGAATATCCAAGCAATATTCCTTTATCACACTTAGAATCAAAATTACCCAAGTTATCCTTAGTGTTCAGAATGAAACATTGACATCCAAATGGATGGAAGTAGGATATGTTGGGTCTTCTTCCCTTCCACAATTCATATGGAGTCTTTTTTAATATCGGCCTTATATAGATTCTGTTTTGTAAATAACAGGCAGTATTCACTACTTCAGCCCAGAAGTGTTTAGGGGTTGAATTATCATTCAACATGGTTCTGGCCATCTCCTGGAGTGACATGTTTTTCCTCTCAACAACACCATTTTGTTGTGGTGTTTTGGGTGTTGAGAAGTTGTGAAGGATACCATTATCCTCACAGAACCTTTGAAAACTTTCGTTTTCGAATTCTCCCCCATGATCACTTCGGATAGAAGTAATGCATACTCCTTTTTCATTTTGAACTCTTTTGCAGAAGTTATAAAAAGCCTTGAAGGACTCATCTTTGTGGGATAGGAACATGACCCATATCCATCTAGTATAGTCATCCACTATAACCAATCCGTATCTCTTACCACTTACTGAGGCTATTCTTGTGGGTCCAAACAGATCAATATGTAATAGCTCAAGAGGTCTAGAAGTGGAAACAATGTTTTTACTTTGAAAAGAACTTTTCACTTGTTTCCCTTTTTGACAAGCTTCATAAAGAAGATCATCTTTATATGACATACTTGGTAGTCCTCTTACGAGGTTGTGCCTATTCAGCTTTGAGATTAACCTCAAGCTTGCATGACCAAGTCTTTTATGCCATAGCCAATGATTTTCTTGTACTGAAACTAGGCATGATACAATTTGACTTGATAGTTCCCCAAGTTTAATCTTGTACAGATTACCTTGCCTCTTTGCAGTAAAAAGTAGGGATCCATCAGAGTTCCTAAGTATACATTCACCTTTGTTAAAGGCAACATCATATCCACTATCACATAATTGGCTTATGCTAAGTAGATTGTGTTTAAGACCTTTAACATAAAGAACTTTATCAATACAAGGATAGGGTGGTATACCAATCTTACCTACGCCAGCTATCATCCCTTTCTGATTCCCTCCGAAAGTGACTGTCCCACCAGCTTTGGGTAGGAGGCTTTGGAACATACACCTTTCTCCTGTCATGTGATGTGAGCACCCACTGTCCAGGTACCATGATTGGAGTTTCTTTCCTGCTGTTAAGCATGTCTGCAACAGGAACAATTTTATCCTTAGGTACCCAAATTGACTTGGGTCCTTTTTTGTTAGTTTGAAGGGCATTGGACGCTCCCTTCTTAGGCAGGTGTCTGCATTTGGACGTTATATGTCCAGGTTTCCCACAGAAGTAGCAAACATCTGTTTCCTTGTCATGAATATATCTCTTTCCCTTATATCCATGTCTTGACCTGTCATTTGGTCTCTTACAACCTTCATATTTTAAAAGCATTTTAAGGTTGTCAGAGCCCTTAACAAAGTTTGACAGATCCTTCTTTAGGCTGTCAATCTCTTCATGAAGTTTTACAACATCATGTGGTTGACCTCTTAAGGAAGTTCCTGCTTCAACTTTCAGAAGCTTCTCAACTAGCCTTTTGTTTTCTGCTTTGAGATTTCGAATCTCTATGGAAAGATTCATTTCTCTAGTCCTCGAATCCTCATAGGATTTATAGGCTCGAGCAGCATCATTCCAGAGAGTTCGCCTCTCCGCATTTGAAATTTCATGTTGCTTTGAGAGCTCTGTAAACTTTTTCTGTAAATCCTCCTTTTCACTTTCAAGTTGTTTGAAACTTTTCTCTAAAACTTTTTTTCTTTTGAAAATGATTTGGACGATTTCTTTAAAGTTCTGTAGGCCTTTGACAGAATAGAAGAGTTTGAAAGTAATTCATGATAAGCTTCTTGAAGTGAATCTAAGTCATTAAGGTCTACCTCATCTTCTTCTTCTGGTTCAAAAGAATCTATTGAAGTGTCTGCCATCAGGCATATTCCTCTTCTTCTTCATCGTCCGATGATGAGTCATCGTCCAGGTCTTCCCATGTGAACATCAGAACTTTCTTGCCCTTCCTTTTGCTGAAGAATTTCTTCTTCTTGTCCTTGCTCTTGTCGAGATCTGGGCATTCTGATTTGAAGTGTCCTGGCTTTTTGCATTCGTAGCATACGATTGGACTCTTCTCCTTCTTTTCTTTGAGGCCTTTCCTGTTTAGGTTTCTCCATCTGGACCCACCTTTCTTCTTCCACATAGTGTGTATCCTCTTGGATATGAAGGATGGCTAATCATTCTCATCCGAGTCATCATCTTCAGATTGTTCATCTGATGATGTTTCAGCTTGCATGGCTTTGGACGATGGTGCTTTCTTTGGCTTTTGGACGCTGAGCGCCAGAGACTTGTTTTTCTTACCATCACCATCTTGATGCAGTTCTAGTTCATGTACCTTGAGAATTCCCATGAGTTCTTCTAGGGACATATCATCCAGTCCTTTTGTTGCTCTCAAGGCTGTAACATGTGGTCTCCATTGCCTAGGTAAACTTCTCAAAATTTTGTCAATATGTTCATAGTTATTGTAATCTTTACCATGCGCTCTAAGTTCATTTAGTATGGTTTGAAACTGTCCAAACATACCTTGTATGTCCTCGTTTTCTTCCATACTAAACAATTCATATTGACGAGTAAGGAGACTGAGTTTGTTACGTTTTACCTGGGTGGAACCCTCATACGTTAATGCAAGAGTGTCCCACATTTGTTTTGCGCTTTTGAGACTGTGCACCTTGTTGTATTCTTGTTCGCTCAGTGCACACATGATGATGTTTCTAGCTCTGGAGTAGAGATGAAATCTTTATTTTTGCTCCTCCGTCCATCTAGTCTTTGGGATTTCATTGAGGTTCTCATCAAGTGGAATGTAGTCGCCCATCTCCACAACGTCATGTCGATATGACTAGATTCAAAGAATGCTATCATTCTTTGTTTCCAGTAATCATATTTGACACCCTTGAAGAGTGGTGGTCTGTTCACAGCTTGTCCCTCGTTTTCCATCTTTCTTAGGATCTCTCCTCTGTACTTCTAAGTACTCAACCCAAGAGGCCGAACTCTAATGCCAACTGAAATACAGAGAAACACACTAGAAGGGGGGTTGAATAGCGTGTTTATATTTTCTTTGAAATCCTTTCACAAATATGAAGATAGTGTATCTTAAGTTTTACAAGAACCTTGTGAAACAGAAGACTATGCTATCGTCCAGTGGTTCAAATACAACAGTTCATTGAAACTGCGTTTTTCGTCAGAACACACGTAAAATATTTTCGTAAATAAAATGTGTAAAGAAACTCTTTCGTGGTACGTGAAGAGATAACTTATGAGATTTACAAGAAAGCTAGAAAGCGAAAGAGTAGAACACTTAGTTTTATACTGGTTCACTCAAACTGAGCTACGTCCAGTTCTCCTTCAAAAACCTTTGAAGGGTTCTACTAATCAGAATCAGATTACAAACAAGTATTTTAACCCTGCCACTTCTGGCTACAAGTATTCTCTAGGCCACTCCTGGTACACCTTTAATCTCCCCCTGAGATTAAAGCAAACCTAAGTATTCTTTAACACTAAGCCATTCCTGGCTTTCCAAACAGAAATTGTTTGATATAGAAAAAATGAATAACTCTCACAGAGAGGATATTACAATAAAAAATAATTGAATTCACAGAATCGCTTAGCAAAGCTAAGTAGAAAGCTCTTTTTCGCTCAAGTGTGGATCGTCCAGTCGTTTTGATAGAGTTTCGGCTCTTAATCAATCTTCGTGTTTGATTCATGAGCTTGTTCCTCTATTTATAGGCAGCTTGGTGTAAAGTATCCGTTGTGGGATCTGTGCCTTTGCCAATAATGGTTCTCTCCTAATCATGTGACCGTTGCCACGTGTCAGCTTGGGGTGGAGAGACAGAGGAGACAACAGTACATGCAATGCCTCTATTACTTGTACTTATTTCTGTAGAGAAATGCTTTTCTTTCCCTGTACAATACTTTTCGAAAATTCAAATGAAATGTCATGTTAGAATGAGAGGGAATAATTGAACATTCCAGATAATCATCATCAAAAATGTATTGTCGCATTATATAACTTTTAAGATAGAAAACAGAGTGTAAGTTATATAGGCATTGGACGCTTGCTTTGCAGAAACATTGGACGTTGAATGTTGTACTTTACAAAACATATTTGGACGCTTTGGTTATAAAAATATAAAGTCTAAGTTTGAGAGATACAATACCATTGCGGCATTGGACGACGTAGATCTTATAACACTCAAACAAGACCATTAGATACTTCAAAATTTATCCTTTATTTGTTATCATCAAAACCGAAATTTGAGGGTTTGGACATCGTCCAAAGTCTTATAACTTAACACGTAGAGCCCCATTAGTTGAGCGAGCTGCCAATGGTAGTTTCCTTGGTTGCTTTGCTTCATCTCTTTGGAATTATGTTTGCTTTTCAGGCAAAGCTTCACGATGTGATGCTTGCTATGGAAGTTGCTGTGAACAAAGGATGGTTGAGATTATGGTTGGACTTTGACTCTTCGCTTGTGGTTTCAGCTTTTGACTCCCGTCTTTTAGTGCCTTGGCATTTAAGGAATAGATGGAGGAATTGCATTGCCAAGTTCCCTTTGCACAACATACGTGAAAATAGAATGAAATATAATGATAATCATCCAACTTAATTAAGCTTAAGGTAGGTAGATTGAGCCATCTTCTATCTATGAATATGACCATTCTAGATATCACATCCTTATTTTTCGTTTGTCTAATCTTCAGTTTATTTTTCAACCAGGGGGAGATCATGCTGAATCAGATTGATATCCTATTTTTTTAGCTCAGTAACATCTATAATCGGGTGTACTGTGTACAACAGTTCATATAAAATGAATAACTTAATTAATATGATGATGCATTTTTATGAATTAAAAAATAAAAAAATAATATAGTTATCATTGTTACGAATCTATCTATCTATCTATCTATATATTATATAAAACACAGTTGCTGATTAGGACTGGTTGTTCACATGTCACATTCTGGTGACATTTTATATAATATATTGATATATTGATTGATTGATTGATTGATTGATATTTCATTCTTAATTTTAGTATTATTAATCAATTAATTAATTATTGATTAGTACAATCACAATCTTAATATTTGTAAGACATTTAATATATTTATAATTTACTTTCCAGATTTAAATAACGAAATTTTAAAATTATATTTTGATTAATTTTAATTAAAGAAATTTTAAAATTTTACTGATATTAATATATTCGACTTTAAAATTATTATTATTATTATTATTATTATTATTATTATTATTATTATTATTATTATTATTATTATTATTATTATCACTATTATTATTATTATTATTATTATTATTATTATTATTATTATTATTATTATTATTATTATTATTTGATATTTGATCAAATTTCATATTATATATTCAATTCAATTATATGTGGAATATAGTGTAAAAAGTTTATTTGTAATTAAAAAATAAATAAATGCTAAATCAATTAGCATTTATTTGTAGGCGGTATCTATGGACAAATAAGACAAAATCAATTAGCATTTATTCAACATATTACTTACCCAATTTAATTGCAAAACCCTTCCATTTAAATACTCATACTTTTTCTTCAGAGTCTTTAACATTTTGCCATCTTCTACAAATTCTTCTTGTTGAAGGTATGTCTTTGCATCCTGTCATCTTTATTTTCTGCTTCTTTTTGTTTTCCTATTTGAACGCATTTTGTTGTAGGATTTTTTTTCCTATTTAAACGCATTATACTAGAGTGTTTTGTTAAAAAAAATATTTCTTCATGAATGTACACAATATTGGTAAGGAAGATGAGGACATGAATGTATTTGTTTGAAATTGGAGACAATATGAAGGTCATGATTTGTCAACATATCATTAGTCATGTTGCTTGAGATTTTGAATAATCTCACAAAGCTATTGATCTCTTGGTAACTACTTTAAAAACTCAACGTTGTACATTCACAAAGCTATTGATATATAACTATTAGTCCAATTTGTATTTTTTTATAATAAAAATACTCAATGCACTAAAAAGTAGAAGAGGAGTCTTGAAGATGTAAATTTTATAAGTGTCGTTGAAGCAGTGAGAATTAGACATCAACCACAAAAATAACAAAATTATTAGACATTAATAAGGAGTCATATGAATGAATAGTACAAAATTTCTGGCTTTAATTTATGTAATTTTTTGTATTTTTGAGTTGCAATCGAATGTATATTGACTTTTGTTTTTAATTTAAAGATTGTTCATTTTAAAGACTTAATAGTCAATTGGATTGTCAATTTTAACAATGTTATATTGATATCACAAAATCTGTTTTGTTTTTATATAATTAAGTAAATTTTACTCAATTCTGCCTTTATTTTGAAAAAGAAATAATCAAATTTGAATTATTTGTTTCCTGTAATTTGTCTTCATTTTGTATTAGAAGAAATCTCTTAAATAAATAAAAAAAATATTTTTAAAGGTCATGATTTCATATTCTCTATCATAATTTGAATTCCAAAAGGAAATAAATAAAAGATATATTTTAAAAGTTCATACATTCATTTCTATGAAACTTCTATCATTTCTTTGCCATGTTTTTGTTGCGTGGGTTTTAAGATTCAATTAAGCAAAATCGTGACTATAAAATGAAATAAATTTTAAAATTGGATATGTATAGATAGAATATTTTTAAGACTATTTGATTTAAGAAAATATTTTTTTGTTTTTGTTTTCTGTTTTCATTCTTAATTATAATAATGCTATTTTATTTTTATATTGTTTTTTGACTTAAAAAATTTATATAAGAATAAAAAATATTATTTTCAATATACTAAATAATGATAAGTCAAATTTTCCTGTATTACAATTTTTTTTAAGTAAAGGTGGATATGAAGAAAACATCATGCTAACTTCCATCATCCTAACGAGGTTGGCACCATGAAACCATGAAAGAGAGCAATCATCTGCCTCTACATATCGTTATATTATTAAAAGATCAAAGACAGTAAAAGAGCATGATGGGACTAGACCAAAACTCATGCAAATAAGTTAGTAAAATCTATAAAAAGGCAACCCTATTCTATTGTGTACAAAATCACTACAAATAAAATCAGGCATACAATCCCACCAATGAAAATCACAATGCATGACACCATAATTTGCAATCTTATCAGCACAGCTATTACCCTCCCTGAAAATGTGCGAGACAACAAACCGTATTGAACGAGTAAAATGAACATAGTTTTCCCATTGATTTCGAAGAGACCAAGGGATCAATTTTGAGTTACGAAAAGCTTGAAGCACAATTTCTGAATCACTCTCCAACCAGAGAGACTTCCAATTTCTTTCCTTTACTATAGTAAGAGCTTTCATCACTACCTGAATCTCTGCATGTAATGACAAGGTAACACCTAAATGCCATGAGAAAGCTCACAAGAAATCACCTCTGCTATCTCTGAAAGCTGCCCCGCAAGCAGCAACACCAGGAGAACCCCGAGCAGCTCCAGCCAAAGGAAGGCGGGCACCAAAGAACTTGTTTGATGCAAGGAGCCTTTCTAGCATGGCCTTAGACATGAAAAAACTTGAAAAGAGTAAAAACTTCCATATTTGAAAACATATAGCCCTTGGAGAAATTTCCTGAAAGCGCAACAGCTGCAACAATTTTATTTAGCAAGCTGGAATAAGACTCTAAATGATTATCAAATCTCAAATGATTCCGGCTATGGCTATGCCACAAGAACCACACAACATTAACAATGCCCGCAACTATGACAAATAGAGCTTGAGGGCTGAGATGATTCTTACAAATGGATAAAAGATTTATTGGAGAAGAGAAATCCAAATTCTTTTTGAAACGCGACACTAAGCCACTGCCAAATCGCAACTGCATAGGGACAAGAGAAGAACAAATGGTCTGACGATTCCTCAGCTTTCCCATAATGTGAACACATTGAAACAACAACACAGCCACGGGCACGAAGGTTATCATCTGTCAGAATTTTTCCATGAATAAGTCTCCAAAATAAAAATAAAAAAGGTCAAGATGGGGGTATAGAACTTCTCCAAGTAAGTTTAGCCCACCAAACTTCAGGGGGTCATGGTTTAAGAAACTCAAAAGCATCCTTAAACAACAGATCACCAGAATGTGAGGGAGCCCAAACTGCCCTATCTTGTTTAAAAAACAAAGGAATGACAACTTGATGAATACATTGGCAAATATCAGGATAATGCCGTTGGAGTTCTAGGGGAAGCTGCCAATTACCATATCGATCATAATCACATACTCTCGACCCGAGTTCACTTCTCAAATGATTGGGAATATCAACCATGTCAACAATGGGAGAGCTCAACCATTTGTCATTCCAGAAGGCAATAGACTCACCATTTCCAAGTTGCCAAGATAAGTTATCAAAAACAGTAGACAACCAAGGACGTATCCCAGGCCAGATGGAAGATTTTACATAATGAGAATCTTTCAAAGAACCTCTCACGAACCTTGCCCTGGATAGAGAAGCCCACTCTCCATGTATTACAAATAAAAAATATATTGAATCGGAAAAATAAATGTAAATTCAATCAATGAAAGATAAAAGAAGTAAAAATGATAAAAATATATACTTATTAATTGCATCAATGCCTAAATATATATAAATTAGTGATTTGTAAATTTAAAACTAAATAATTAAATATATTCTATCCTTATTTATTCAGTTTAAAAATATATTAAATTGTAAAAATAAATGTAAATTTAATCAATGAAGGATAAAAGAAGAAACAATACTAAAAATATGTACTTATTAATTGCATTAATGATTGAATATAAATTAGTGATTTGTAAATTTAAAACAAAGTGATATATTCTATAATTTATTTATTTAGTTAAAAAATATATAAAGTTGGAAAAATAAATGAGAATTTAATCATGAGAGATAAAAGAAGTAAGAATATTAACTTCTAACTGCATTAATGGCTAAATATAAATTAGTGAATTGAAAATTTAAAACTAAATAATATATATGTATATTTTATTTATTTAATTTAAAAATCTGTTAAATTAAAAAAATAAATGTAAATTTAATCAAGGAAAGATAAAAGAAGTAAGAATCCTTCTTGCAAGCACCAAGTAAGAAGAACAAGTTGGACTATCCAATATACCAAATAATGATAAGTCAAAATTTCCTATATTACAAATAAAAAAGACATTATTATTTAAATAAGAAAAACATGAAATAAAGGTAAAGATGCTTAGTTCTTATTTTAGTGTAGTATATATAGTATATAAGGTAATTAGAGTTTATTTCCTGACATAATATATTATTTTCTATTGATTTTAATATTTTAAATAAAGTAATTTTTGAAACTTAGTGATATTATTTGAGCGCATATTTTGAATATTAAATTAGAAAATTTGATTGATTGAATTTGGACATGTAAATATTGATATTAAATTAATTTGAGCTGCATTGTTTGAGTACAACTTATTTATAAGGTGATGGGACAATATGACATGTACTATTTGTTAGAATCTAAGACTTTGGACGATGTTCAACCTCTCAAACTTCAGTTTTGATGATAACAAATGAGATTAAATTTTGAAGTATCTAATGTCTTATGTTTGAGTATCATAGGTACCACACCGTCCAATGCCTCAATGGTATTGTATTTCTTAAACTCAAACAAGATATCTCTATGTGTACAGTACGTCCAATGAGTAATTGGAAACTTGTTTTCTAAGTATAAAACCCAACATCCAATGCGCTGTTATAAAACAAGCGTCTAATCCTTTGTGAAAATCAATGTGTAAACACTGCGTCCTTTCGAAGAAGCGTCCAGCGCTTATATAACTTACACTATCTTTTCTATCAAACAGTTATATAATGCGTCCATGATTGTGTAGAAGTACACTTATGCTTTTCGATGTTGATTCTCTGAAATATTCCTTATTCCCTCTCTTATCATATGTGACATTTCATTTGAAAATTCGAAAAGTGTACCACAGGGGACAGAAAAGCTTCTCTCTGCAGAAACTGTACTAAAGTGGAGGTGCTGCATGTACTGTTGTCTCCTCCCTCTCTCTCCACCCCAAGCTGACACGTAGCAATGGTCATATGATTGTGAGAGAACGGTTAATTGCAAAGGCTCGGGTCCCACAACAGATATCTTCACCAAGTCACCTATAAATAGAGGACCAAGCTCAAGAAATCAACAATGAATTATTCAAGTTTTCTAAGAGCTGAAACTTTGCTAAAACGATTGGACTACCTACACTTATGCAAAAAGAGCTATTTTCTTAGCTTCGCTAAGTCATTCTGTGTATTCAAGTTACATTGTAATATCCTCTCAGTGAGAGTTATCTATTAACTTGTAAACAAACTGTTGTTTGAAAAGCTAGGAGTGGCTTAGTGACAAAGAATACTTGGGTGTTCTTTAATCTCAGGGGGAGATTAAAGGTGTGCCAGAAGTGGCTTAGAGAATACTTGTAGCCAAAAGTGGCAGGGTTTATAATACTTGTTTGTAATCAGGATTGATTAGTGGAACCTTTCAAAGGTTTTTGAAGGAGAACTGGACATAGCTTAGATTGAGTGAACTAGTATAAACCAAGTGTTTATTACTCTATCGCTTTTAAGTTTACCAGTTATTCTCTTAAATTGTTTTTTCGCATTATACGCACAAGTCTCTTTACTTTATATTTGCAAAAAATGTTTTACTTTACGCTTGGATGATACACTAAAATGCAGTTCCATTGAACTATTATTTTAAACAACTGGACGATAATTGCAATTTTTGTTTTGCAAGTTCCTTGTAAAACTTAAGTTGAAAAATCTCCATCTTTGCAAAAAGATTTTAAAGCTTTATCTAACACACTATTCAACCCTCCTTCTAGTGTGATTCTCTGTATTTCACTATTGGAGTGATTTATATCTCGATATTCATTGTAGGGAAACTAAAAATCATCTTTTTATATTGATTCCACATTATTAAATATTTAAATTCATATTTACTAACTTTCATTGTTTAAAAATTGTTAAAAATGTTTTTCTTGAAAATTGTTGTATCAGATCAAATTAAACACAAATGAATGTGATATCTGATCAAATTTAACACAAATTAATAGAATATGATATTGTACTATTGACTTTTAATCGTTTAAGTATGTGTTATTAAATTTACATTTTTTCATTCATTAACTATTCATTAACTTAATTTTGTTTTCAATATTTTTTTTACAGGATGTTAAATTAATGATCTCCATAAAAGTGATTATAATGGAATAATCTATGAGTTATTTTTAATAAAAATAATTTTATTATTATTTTCATTTTGAATTTTTTATGCTGTTTCATTTGTTTATACAAACTTCTTTGATTTTAGGAGAGCAATATTGTCAAAATTAAATTTAAAGTTGTATTAAAAACTAATCACATTTAATTATCTTTTATTATTTCTTATTAATAAATAAGTTTTATACTGCGGACATTTGAATTGATTATAGATTTTTTTTTCCAACAATATAAAAAATTAATAAAAATATCAATATAATATTTTATATAATCTAAACATTTTCTCCTTTCAAATTTACCCGTGCATCGCACGGATACTATCTAGTTAATACATATAATAAATATATTTTTAAGGCAACAATAAATTATTATCATTATAATACATATACATATTTTCAATAAATCAATAAATTATTATAAAATCATGATCATAAACAAAGTTACCATAATTATAAAAATCATACCATAAAATTTCATAAATTAATTACCATATTATATAAAATCAAAATCTATTCAATATTTAATTGATTAACTGAATCATAATATATTTATTATAATCACCTTAATTACTATAATTAAATATAATAATATATTTTTATGAAATAAAAAATAAAATAAAAATTTCGATGATGTTTAGACCGGAAAAGAATGAATATGGTGATGACATGTGGTATCTGCCTATGTGGCAAATCCTTCTTTTATAATATACTAGTGTAAAAATCGGTGCAACACACGAGACATTAAAGTGATATTGATAATCCAAAATAATACATCAAAAAGAAAATAAATAATGTCTTTATGTAAAAGAAACACAAAGAAAATCAAATATGTTTAAGGATACAAATTTTAATTGGTTATCGGGTTGTATCATACACATTTAGAAGAGAGTAAAGCAAATTGAACAATTAAAAAAGTACATGAAAACTTTATAATTTATTATAGGCTAAATGATCATTTTGGTCCTTCATCGTTTTTTTTTTTGTTCAGTTTGGTCCTTCATCTTTTTAAATTGATTCAAAATGGTCCTTCCATCCATCTAAAGTTAACATTGCTATTGAGAAAAAGATATTAGCGTCTAAAAACCGCCAAAAAATGTAAGCTTCTTTCTCCCTCCTCCTCCTCTTCTCCCTCTGCTCCCTCCTCCTCTCTCTTTTCAATCCACCCAACAACAAAATCAGATCCAAACAAGCCGCAAACTCACTAAATTCCTATCGTTTTCAATCATTACTCCATTTTATTGCCTCAAATTTAATCATCCGCATCACTGGGGCAACAAAGATGAGAGACGAAACTAACCAAGTTCATCATGGTGGAGGAGGAGGATCGCAGTGGAGTGAGTTTACTGGACTCAAATTTGGCGGTGCGACTGCCACCGGCTACGACAACATCCTTCGAGTGGGAGGGGCAGATGACGAAGCTGCTCATAAGAGGTTGGTGATGATGTGGCAGGGCTGGTTCCTTGCCCCTCGACGAAGCCATATGAGATTAACACTTTTCTCGATTCTAATTCACATGTTTCTTCTTTTGGATCACCATTCACCACCTCGTGTAGCATATAAACCTTAGATTCACTAGATGCAATCATGCGATGCAACCAGAGGTTTGCAAGAAATTAGCGGTTATGATTCTCAATTTGGGAAAAAGGGGATTAGGGTTCTTGAAGGATGAAATGTTTTCCTATTTTTCATTTTGTGGCGGCTTTTAGCCACTAGTATCTAAATATTATTAATGGTGTTGACTTTAAACTAACAGAAGGACTAATTTGAATCATTTTAAAGATAAAGGAACAAACTGAACAAAAAAAAAGAAGATAAATGACCAAAATGATCATTTAGCCTTCATTATAAATTCTTGCTAACATAGTAAAGAAAGATCATAACTACATATATTAATTTTGACATATTGAACAATTACAACAACATTTAGGTGCCATTATCGTTGAGATCCAAACACAAAGTAAGGAAGATTGGTGCGTTACGGGTTTTGGGATTTATAAATTTTAAAATTTCAATTATTAAAATTGGATTATTAATTTCAGAAATTAAATTATTCACATAATTAAACTATTTTCCAAAAATAGTTTCTTTTTTAATGTATTTCCAAAAATATATATTTCATTTTTTAAATATAATTTCTTTTTATACATGGTTTTTCTTAATACAGTTGGATGTATTTCCTTTTTTAATCCCAATTTTGAAAATAATTATTGACGAAAATAATTGTCATATCAAAGATTGATTTAAATTATTTCTATAATTAAAAGAACATTGTATATTTAATTCTATATTCAATGATTGCATCTTTAAATTATTTTCGTCATGTAAATAGATATCTTATTATATTATTTCTATACATAATCATCTTTTTTTTATTTGATCGATCCTTTAAAAAATATGTTTCGGGTCCCTGTAAAATATTATTTCTATACAAAATATTAATTTTGTCTCCCCAAACATTTTTCGTATTAATTTGGTCCCTCTAAAATTGAAACCTATTTTTGTAGGCCCCTATGAATACCAATAGCTTAATTTTTCTTTTTTTAATTTTCTAAATCTACAATAACAAAACATGGAAATTTGATAAAAATAAAATTTATAATTCATTTCTATGTGTAAATGTGTAGCCACCTCAGATTACCATTTAACGAAGTTACCAACAAGGACATACAAAAATAGGTTTCAATTTTAGAGGGGTAAAATTAATACAAATAAAATTTGGAGGATGAAATTAATATTTTGCATATTTTACAGGGACCCAAAACATATTTTACCCATCTTTTAAATTAATGATCGCCTAATTGTTGGTCTAATTTTAATCAATAATTAAATTTAATCATTTTAATTTTATGTTTTCTAAATTATTTATGTTAATTTATGTTTAAATTTGATTTGAATTAATAAATATTGAAAATTTTGGACACTTTCACAATTTAATTGTTAACTTAATTTATGAATTGTTTTTTACATTATTTACATAAGATTTAATTGAATTCGTTAATTAATTTATATGAAAATTACATTATTAACAATATAACTTAATAAAGTTCAAACTTTAATGTGATTATTATAGAATGTTCATATTTAAAATAATGAGAAAATTAATAAAAAAAGAAAATAATTTTACATGAAAAAATCTCTAAATCATGTTGAGATATGACACGATTTACATTATTTATTAAAAAAATTGAAATATACCTTATTTTAACAAAATAATAGACTCTTGTATCTTCTACTTCTTTTTTAATTTATTTAATTCAAATATATAACTTAAATATATCTTTTGCATCTTTTCTAATTTAATCAGATATGGCATGATTTACATTATTTAATTTAATCTTTACTATTGGTTAGCTTAGAAAGGACACACCTTGTGTTCTTTTTTAAGCCTTATTATCAATAAAATTCATTTGGCTTTAAAAAAAATCAATTTAATCCCAATTTTTAAATATATAACTTTCATTTTAAATAACCAATATTTTGAAAAATAGTTTTCCAATTTTATATTTAATTGTTGACAAAAATAATTGCCACATTAAAGATTGATTTAAATTATTTCTATAATTAAATGAAGGTTATATATTTGATTATGTATTTAATTTCATTTTGATTATTCCCATTTTAACTTGAATTGTTCCCTAAAATGTATATCATTATAGATTTTTTTATAGTTAATTGTCCATTTGAAATTTGAAAATAGTCCATGTTAATTGTCCATTTGACATGTGACAAATGATGCTTATTAAGTTGACATGTGGCAAATTGTGCTTGAATATAGTATAGATAATTGATAATTGATTGATTGATTATGTGGCAAATGGAGATTCTAGCATGGGATTGGTTTGTATATAGTATAGATAATTGATAATTGATAATTGATTATGTGGCAAATGGAGATTCTAGCATGGGATTGGTTTGTATATAGTATAGATAATTGATAATTGATAATTGATTGATTGATTATGTTGGAGTTAGCCCTACTGGCCAATCCATTTTAGACTATATTTGTATTACAACTTTGATTTATATATTTTATATATGAGGCATTTCAGTTATTATATTATTTGTTGTATAATATGGTAATGTCCTTAGAATAGGCGGGTTATTCGATGATGTGAGATTCATTGAATAATAGAACGTGATTCTTAAAGTGTCTGTAGTCGAAGTATCATTGTTATACAGGATGACAATGATGCATCAAGACTATTGTGTGAGTAGCATGATGACCGCATCTCACAAGTCATGGATATGGGATATCTGCTGGCACACAGGTATAAATATTAGGAGTAATATTTATACTAGACAGATCCACTATGAGAAGGCTCCATAATTGTTATGTAAGTGTCATAATTGCTTCTCATGGCAACCATAAGGTGATAGTAGTCCTTCGACTTAAAGTCACTACGATTCCTACATGTAGGAGTTGTATGCTTTAATGCTATCAAACGTCATTTGTAACAAGGTGATTATAAACGTAGTACTTGGGCCTGCAATGAATCATGTTGAGGAATGTGAGTGACGTAGATAGGATCCGTCCCTCCTACATAACAGGAGTTATGTCTATAGGTCTCTCGATAGAGTGAGACGTGCATTATGCGTGGCCATGCGCAAATGAACTAATATGAGATATTGGGTCCGTTTGTATTTAAACGTCTACTTGGGTATCGAGAAATAAACTATTGGACTTAACAAGGATGACACTCTTATGCCTTGTGTCCAATCGAGACATTTAGACGAAGGGACAAAGGCTATACAGTGGAAATGGTTGTCGTAAAGGTTGAAATCAGATCACCGATTATCTCATAGACTGGGTGGCAGTGATGCATTGCTAGATGTCAATCACTGTCTATAATATTATAAGGATAATGTCATTGCCAGTCTAGTGGAAGCCTATAAGGTTACATGCTAGAGTAGTCAATTGGATCAGATGAATAAATTAAAATGTGATTTAATTTAGTTCATAGTTAATTCATAAAATATGATTTAATTAATTAACAACACATTTAATTAACTGAGATTTAATTAATGAGACGCAATATGATAAGATAATTAATTAGATATGATTTAATTAATTATCTGTATATCTAATCAAATAAGATTTGATTATTTAATCAATAAGATTTGATAAGATAATTATCTAATCAAATAAGATTTGATAAGACAATTATCTGTATATCTAATCAAATAAGATTTGATAAGATCAAATAAAATTTGATAAGATCAAATATTTTATGGGACTAAGATAGAACTCGCGTTTTCTATATAAGGAGATGCATACCTCAAAACATGACGAATGAGGAAAAACACGTTTTTGTGAGTTCTCTCTAAATCCTTACGCGTCTACTGTAACACCCCGTTACATTAGACACAACCCATATTAATTACTTTAGTTATTTTACGAGGAAAATTTTTTTCACAATTAAATGAAACATTTATCAACCACATTTAGAATACATAAAATATTATATAAAGAACCATGATCATCTTACAATCAAACATCAGTTCATGACATTAAAATAAATACAGGGAAATTATGTACTAGCTAATCCCAACCCATACATCAGATAACCTAGTCAGAGCAGTACACAATTTCTACCCTAGCCCAAATATAGAAATAAATAAAACTAGTCTTCAAATTATGTATTATCGCCTTATCATCTGCAACTTCTATCCGCATCAACGGGGAGACTTAATCACTGGTTGTGAACATCATCTTCACGTATCCAATCGACAAGTACATACATAGAAAGAAAGATAGAGGAATGAGATATGGTTATATATATATATATATATATATATATATATATATATATATATATATATATATATATATATATATGTATCACTGACGATAAAAACAACCGTCAGTTAATTAATAGCGGGGGACCTAAGATTTACTCTAATATATTTGTCTTAACAATTAAAACCTCTAGACGCAGTATGGATCGATACTCCCTGATTGGAAGTGACTGGGAGTACATACCCCTCAACCTATGGCAAAACTTTCATCTTCCACAGATGAACTCAATTTATCTAATTTCAGGACATCCATAGTCCTATATAACTCAGGCGTACTCTCGCACCAATCAATGGAATGCTGAGCAGTTGTTGGGGTTGCCAAGCTTGGTCAGATGAAGTCTCTGACACAGGATGCTCCCCTGGCCTTTAGTTACTTCATCACTCGACATCGTACCCCCTAGACTTCCGTCAGTGAGTCCCTACCTTTCATTCCTCAGCTTGCCAGGCTGTGTCTTCCACTATAGGCAACATGCCACTGCATGTTCCTAATACTCATACTAGAGTACTCATAATTTACTTATCAACCTTTGGTCTCAATCACTGAGCACCAACATAGGATAATAATATTTCTGTCACTCAGACAGATAAATAGTATAGCTATCATATGATCACATTTCAGTGTGCTATATCTAACACCACTGAGTATCAAAATTTCAGAGGATCAAATTTCTATCATTCTGACAGACAAATAGAATACACAGTACATAGATATGCAAAATCACAATATATCACAATTTAATCATTACATCCAATAATATTTTCAGAAATATATATACTTTAAGTATCTATTATAAAATAATCATTACAATATTATGAAGTTATTAGGTACTTAATTTTAATTCTTCTAACTTTAATTACTTATTAAAATTTATAGTCACCCATCTTAAAATTAAAATATACTATTGTTACTTAATTGGATACAAGGAATTGATATTAAATGAATTGAAGTCTTAGTTAATTTCATATAGTTAGAAAGGTGGGGAATTTGTGAGGAAATTAATTCACAAGTTTTATTTAAACAACATAGTTAAGTATTTAGAATTTATTTGCAGAAATAACCACAGTCAAGTTTAAATTTTAAAATCTAATTCTAAGTAGTAGGATTAAATACTTAAGTTGTTAATTTAAATTTTTGACTCCTTGTATTTTTATTCCTTACCAAACCCCGAGAACTAACCTATAAGGGAAAGCTTGGTTGGATTTCAGACTATCCATTATTTCTAGTTGTGTCACGTGAAGAAAGATGAAATGCTAAGAAGAAAGTATATTGGTTATAATTTTCCAAGAACTGACTCCAAAATTGACTTTTGTTGTTTTCTTTAACTTTTGTAGCAGAAACTCTTCTTAGAAAAAGACCAACTTACTTTCTTTGTGGTCCCCTACATATATGTCCACATCCTTTGTTTCTTTTCTGTCTTCTTTCTTTTTAATATAAAACATGTTGTTTTAAAAAAAAAATAGAAACTTACTTCTTTGTTGATTGCCAGTGAACGAAACTGTCAAGGAAAGGAAGAAGTATTTCCTTTGACTTCTACTGTTTTATGAAGCAAGAGGTTAATGCTTGGTTTAAAAACTGAACTAAAACAACACAGCCTTTCTTGCTATTAACCCAGACAGTGAACTTTTTGGACCAAAAGAAAGGAAATATTTTCAGTTCTACAGGTTTGTAAGTGTTTAGTTCACTGTTAGATTATCAAGAATCAAAAATCAAAAGGTATCTCAGCAAAAGTTCCCTTAAAGGTGAACTTAACAGCACAGCAAAACAATAAAAGGAGCAGAGAAAAATTCACATTTCAGCTTCATATGGTTTAAGAAATAAAGGAAAACAGTAAGAACTACAAGGTTACTACTGTACATCATCATAAAAATAAATAAAAATTGAAAGATCAATAGTATTGAACCACCTCACTCCCCCCTTACCTTACAGTCACGTGCAGCAGGGAATAAGAGGAGGAAGGGCTATTGTTTGCTCCTGGAAGTAGGGGTGGTCAAAAAGACAGAACTGAACTGAATTGGATAAAAACTGAATTGGATAAAAACTGAACTGAAATGAAAAAATAATTCGCTCCAACCAAATTAACTGAACTAAACTGAAAAAACAGTTCCAGTAAACTGAATTGAATTATTATTAACAGTGCACTAAACTGAATTGGTTCATGAACTGAATGGTATACGTATAATGAGAAACCACCACAAAATACAATGTTCAAAGTTCCAAAACACAATCCTGTCACCATATCTTGCATTTAATACATTGCTTCATCAAGCGGGGTACGTTTCCCATTATTTTAACATATTTCATTTGTCAATAAAATTAAGATGACCTTGTACAGTTGAGTAAAAAAAAATTAGATGGGCCCACAGTGAGTGCAGCATACAGTGGTTCAGTTTTTTTGAACACCTTACTAACCACAGTGGAGAAAAAAAAAAGAATACTAGAACCAATACATATAGAAGGAGAGCATGCGTGCATGTTTTGGAAGAGGAGAGAAAACAGAGAGAGAAGATTGCTTCAGATTTTAGTAGGGAACAAATTAAAATTAAATTTTTTAACAACATTGAGCTGCCTTCTGTCAAAGTTTGTTCGTAGTATATATTAATTGTTACTCTAAATTCCTTTTTTTAAGCATTTAGGTAGTGTTTGATTCCTTCCTTCACGATCCTGTACATATCTAAGACAGTATATAGAATCAAGAAATTTGAGAAACATGTCAAATTCGGTTCAGTTCAGTTTTAAAGGTTTGATTTATCAACAGTTCAGTTTTTAAAAACTGAACTGTTCTACAGTTCAATTCAGTTTTTACAAAAAAATAGTTCAGTTATTTTGGCTAAGTTCAGTGCAGTGCAGCATCAGTTCAATGCAGTTCAGTTTTTTTGAACAGCCCTACCTGGAAGAGTGGAGAATGAAGTCTCCTATGGTTTTTGCTTCACGGTGGAGGAAGAGAAAAATGAATTAAGGGTGCATAACTGAAGTGAAGAAATGAAAGTTGGAAAAGTGTGTGTGAATTTTTTTTCTGAAGTGAGGAATAGGCCTAAATAGAAGATGGAGATTATGGGATATGTCACATAGTTTCTTTTGGTTACATGAGGTAGTTTGACTAATTGAAGGAACCATTACTTCTCCTGAGCAAGTGGTTGTAGACTGAAGAAAGGAAGAAGAAAAAAATGCTTCAGCTTAGATTTTTATTTCCACTTTCAAAGAAGTTAGGTGAACCTAACTTGAGTGGTAGATTTCTGATGGTTAGGTGAATTGTGTGAAGTGTTTTGGTTAGGTGATATTAGAGGTTTGATAGTTAGGTGAGAATTTTGTTTTCAACTAAAAACTTGTTTCTGGTTAGGTGAGTATTAGAGGTTTAACAGTTAGGTGACTCATTCTCACATTCGAACAGTAGGAATCACGGCCGTGAGATATGAATCACAACCGTGACTGGCGCTGATTTGCTTATTTGTTGAATCGCAACAGAATGGATCACACCCGTGAGATATGAATCACGCCCGTGACTCGTGACAGACGTGAATTTTACTTAGTTTTAAGTTTTTATTTGTATTTGAGCCTGAATCTTTTTAGTCCATTATTCTTAAATATCCTTCTAAACTTTGGAAAGGGTTATGCACTTCTAACACTTGACGGTTTGGGAAGTAAGCTAGGGTTATCAATTCTTAAAAATAAAATTAAGAATTAAACAAACAATCAAATATAGAAAGCGAAATTGAGGGTGTTACATCTACTATCGGTTAGCACCGAGACCCCACTTCGATCGTTTTCTAGGGTATTAACCAAGCAAAATATAACTAAAAAGAACTAAGTCTTAAAGTCTCTGTCGTCTCAACAGTTTCTCCCTCTTGCTCTGAAAACAACACTTTTAATTAGATAATAATAATCCCAGTGAATAAAACAAGTTCTAAAAAGGTTCGCAAATAGTGTTGTTCTCAGCCGGCGCTGTAATCGAAAAAACTCAACCATGGTACCTGCATAGAATTTAAAATAACATATTAGCATATATACATACTCCAATAAAAGTCAAATTAAAACAACCACGGGATACCTCCATCTAAGATGGGAAAGGCAGTGGGACGCCATTGCATTGATATGAACTCATAGACCTTTACGAATATGAGATGCACACTGGTTCCGGAACCAAAGAGTCAAGTCTAGTGATTCCAAGAATCACTAAGTTGTGTTTGTGATGTTTATTTGAATGCATTGAAGTGTTAATGTTATTCATTGAGATATTTTCTTTATTGAGAATGTTTATCCATCCCAGATGGAGGTATCTCAAATCTCTTCCCTATCCCAGATGGAGGTATCTATCATAAATATCATCCCCATCCCAGATGGAGGTATCTATCATCCTGTTCCCATAATAGAATGTACATCGTTATCCCTTCCCAGAAAGTAATAACTAACTCACAAAATTGCAAAATATCATTCAAGATAACTACCAAATAAATTCCCTAATTCTATGCATCCAATAATATTTCTCAAGATCACATTACGAGCACACTGTAACATCTTAATTTCAACCAGTAATACAACATATATATAACGAAGTACAAGGCACAGACACGCTGGAAGAATTCACAAAGTAAATTCATTTTACATCAATATATAAATACTCCATCGTATGTCATTCTTTCTTTAACTACTGCCATGCAAATTGAAGGAACTCCCTGATTCTTCCCAAGTGGACAGTCCTTGGAAAAGTGTCCTGGTTGATGGTTCCTAAGCAAACATTTTGCCCAAACATACATACCCCTCGGTGAGGCCTCCCACATTTAGGGCAAGCCTCCACTTTGGGAGTTACAAATACTGCTACCTTTTTACCCTTAAAACCATCCTTCCTGTATTTGGCATTTGGGGTGAACTTCACCTCTTTGTTCTTCCTCTTGTGGGTTTATCGTTGCTGCACATCTTGCTTGTTCAAATTGTCCTCCACAATCAGACACTTGTTCACTAGGAATGAGTAACTCCTAATGTCCAAGGTCCCCACTTGGCTAAGGATGTCAGACCTTAAGCCCTGCTCAAACTGAATGTACTTCCATTCTTCATCAGGTTGACTGCGAAGGTAACGGGAGTACTTAGCCAATTCCTCAAACTTGGCCACATATTGGCCAACCGTCATATTCCCTTGCTTAAGTTGTAAGAATTCAGTCTCCTTCTAAATCCTAACACTATTGGGGAAGTACTTATCCAAGAATATGATCTTGAAGTTCTCCTAATCTAGAGGAGTCCCCAAGGTCATCATTCCTTCCTTAGCGCCCTTCCACCAATTCTTTGCCTCGTCCTTCAACATGAACGTGGCATACACTACTTTCTGTTCCTCAGTGGATGGCACCACTTCAAAGATGCTCTCCATTTCTTGGAGCCAGAACTCCGCAGCCAATGTATCATATTCTCCCTTGAAGGTGGGTGGGTCATTCTTTCAGAATTTGGAGAATCCGACGTGTTGGTTTCCACCCCCTTAGTTATTAGCATTTGAGGGACCTCCAGGTGATCCCCTCAATACTTGGTTAACAAGGTTGGTGGTGGCTACCACTTGTTCTCTCATGGCAGCAGCCATTGCCTCCATGGCTGCTAATTTGGGAGTACGTGCACGCAAAGGTGGTCTTCCTCTTCCTGCCATGGCCTATACCTACTCTGCACCACATATTGAGTTGATCAGGCTTAATATATAGTAACTCAAATAAGGTAGAATTTATGGCAAGACTAATAAGACAACCAGAACCTACTAACATATTATCCACAGTCCAAAGGATTGAACAGCTCTAATACCAAAATGTAACACCATATTGGGTACTACCCTCTAACGTACATTTTAGTAGTCAACATGGATAATATTAACATATATGATATCATTACTTAAGAGTATCACTGTTTAAGGGTCTACATCATTCTTAAGTAATTGCATCATATACATAAAAAGGGTAAATCCCACATATGGGACCCTATGCCAAAAGAATACATAAAGAGTTCTTTTAACAAAGACTAGCCTATAAAGATATTGCTACATGAACATAATATCTTCTAGGCCTCTTGTCTCCATACTTCAAACCTATTCAATCTATAACATAAACACTAAACTAATAAGACATGGTCTCAGTGAGTGTTAAAAACATGCATCATAATATTTCAACATTCATAAAGTTACTATAAAGTACTAACATATGTACTGTTACATCTCTATTAACTTAACATGACATTTACTTTATCTTTTTCCATCCTATGGCATCTATTGAGCTCAATATATTGAAAGGCGTCCCTTTCCTTTTATGCCATGGCTTCGTATTATTCTCCTCCGGCCCGAGGAGCTATGCCACATCTTCGGAAGGTAGGAAGTGATGGAAGGATCCTGCCTACCTTCTGAAGTGGGCAAATCATTTCATTTGCATGCTTAACTTATCAAAATATATCACTTTCTTTGATCCCTAACTAAAGGAATCCCCTATTTCATCAATTAAACATATCATTATGCTTATAGATCATGTAAACATACATGGGGGTACTAAAGAAAATAACTTGGAAAAGATAGAATTCAACATGTTGTTCCAGGGGTCAGTCGCTTAAGCGTAAATCCTGCACTTAAGCCAACCTGACCTTGGCACCTCGCGCTTAAGCGCCAAATCCTGGCGCTTAAGCGCCAGAGTGCCACGCTTAAGCGCCAAACACTTGTGCTTAAGCGTCAAGGTACTGTACTTAATCTTGATCCCTGGAGCTTCTCGCTTAAGCACCAAACTCCCACGATTAAGCACCAAAACACCTCGCTTGAGCGCCAGGAATCGTCACTTAAGCGAGAATTATAGAACATACTTCCAACTCCAAGGGCTCCTCGCTTAAGCGCCAAGCATAGCTCGCTTAAGCGATGGTCTGTGACTCTGCAGGCCATAGGGGTCGTGTTTGTAGGAACCCCTTTGCCATAAATGCTACCCAACAACCTAAATCCTTACATTAATGCTAATTAATGATAAATCTCATGCCAAACAAGCAAGACAACTATGATTTATGCATCTCCCACATTAAACCTACGAATTGGGGGTTGAAGCTCCTTTCCCATGGAAGGAAACCTAACCCACCAACAATCTCTACCCAAGCAATAGATGAAGGGATAGAGAAGGATACACAAACACTCACCAAAGACCTTTGGACTAAGGATGATGAGTGGGGTGTTGTGTTGTCCTAGCTTCCTCCTTTTTCCTCTCCTTCCTTTCTCCTTCTTCTCTCTTCTCCTCTTTCTCTCTTCTCCTCTTTCTCTCTCTAAAATTCTGAGTGTGTGTGTTCTATGTGGGAGGGAAGGGATTTGGGTATATGTATAGCTATTACTAGTTTTATGGTTCCTTACTCTATAAGTTACTCTAATGCACACACTCCACTAAGTTTTATGGTTCCTTACTTTATTATTATCATTATTATTTATTGTTTATGGGGATGTTACAGCAAGTATCGTCACCGTAATTTTGCAAAATACCGAAATATCACCACAACAACCTGCGTATAGATAAAATACCTCAATCGTAAAAGAAAATATACCTAATATACATGAACTTTCAAAATCTACCATAATACTGAGGATACCGTTCATCTCAAATTCATTATATCAAAACATGAAATACATTCTTTAAGAATCATACCATGGAAGTTTTTAAAAGATGTTTTACTCACCTCTTGAAGCAAAGTAATTCACACTCTTCATTTATTCTTCCTCTTCTCTATCTACTACGTTAACGAGATCCTCTCTATGTCTTCTTCTCCTCAGTCCTCAAACTATCTACTAATTTTCTATTCCCTAAAAGACTAACTATGTAATTCTATGAAGGGCCTATCCTTAAGTGGAGGAGTATGTGATTTAAGATTGGGTCACATCAGGAAGATTTGGCTTGCCAAATCTTTCTTTATATTTTTCTACTTTATTATCTTGATTTTATCTTATTATTAACATTATCTACTATTTTCTTTTCTTTCAAGATATATTAAGATAAAACATGATAAGATTTCTACCAAATAGAATAATATCAAAACCAATCCTAATAATATAAAATACTATATCAGTTCACATTCAACAATTTAATTAAGTTAATGAATTATTCCAATAGTAATACTTCAATTATTTCAATTAAAGTCAATATATCATAATACAAACATTCCAAACAATATAATATACTAAGATAAGATTCCAACCAAATAAAATAATATCATAATCAATTCAAATAATATATCATGATACAACATTCCAAATAATATATTATATAATGATAATTCATTTATTTTAATTCAAATAAATTCTTACACTAATAATTTTTATACTAAATCTCATAACAATTTAATCTTTTAAATAACAATAATTATGTTAAAATTTTAGGGTGTTACGTAGGCGAAGTCAAATCTAAGCCAAACTTCAAAGCACTACGTCCATTGCCAAATTTCCACAACAAAGTTATAAGAAAAAAAATAGATGCTCAGCTGATTCAGAGGCCATACCACAATGTGGGCACATAGAAACCATCACCATACCTCTTTTACGTAGATTACCATCAGTTGGGACCTTTCCAAGGATAAAGCACCAGAAAAGGAATGATCTAGATGGAGGGATAAACGCCCTCCAAATTAGCTTAGCCCAAGAAACCTCTAATACACAAATTCCGCAAGTGTACGGTGTCGTCAAGTAATAAATCGTTCTTCCACAGGGACCGTGTGTTTGGCAAAGTAATTATTGCTAATTAAATAAAATTAAAACGTGATAATTTAAAATTAAAATGAGAATTGATTTTAGGAATTTAAATAGGAAAAAGAGCAAGTAATAAAAATTGTTGAAATTCAATATATGAAAACTTCCAAGATTGGGGTTCACACCATGACAATGAACAAATTAATTCAATTACCCTTGTGTTCTTACGAGTTTCTATTGAAGGCAAAATAACCTAATGTACTCTTCGTTCCCTTTCAAGGCACGAAGAGGTACCTAATTAAATTGACCCCTACTCCCATGGTGGCTATGTTCAATTAGACCCTTTACGCTTTGTGTTAATTCATTTTTATCCTCTTAGGGGTTTAAACTACTCTCGTGGTTTTACACCTAAGTTCCTTTCTATGGTTCCAGAATTATAAGTTCACCTCTCGGTACTTCCTAAAACCCCTATGATAATGTTAAACGCTGGCCAATTCATTCAACATAAATAAAGCAATAGAAATAAATCAAAAGAGAACAAGAATAATACAAGGATTACATAAATGAATTCATTCAAAGTTCATAGGGCTATGCCCAATCCCAGAAATAGAAAGACTACTCACGGGTAGCCATGGAAGCAAAACAGAAATTCAGAAAAGAAGATAACGAACCGAAGAAGAGAAAAAGGATCAAGATTCTAGCTCTCTTCCCCCAGCCCTCAGCGTCAGAAGTGTAGAACCTTTTCCAAAGTTTAGAAGGGTATTTAAAAATAATGGGCTAAAAGGGTTCAGGCCCAAATACAAATAGAAACTTAAAACTAATTAAAATTCACGTTTGTCGCTCGTCACGGGTGTGATCCATATCTCAAGGGCGTGATCCATGTTGTCGCAAGTCAACAAATGAGCAAGGATAAAAATGGGCTCCAATCACGATTGTGATCCATCGTTCACAGGCGTGATCATGCTGACGCGAGTCAACAAATGAGCAAGGATAAAAATCGGCGCCAATCATGGTTGTGATCCATCTCTCACGGTCGTGATCCCTACTGCTCGCTCCAAAGCTTGCTCCAACAATGTGGGTCATGGGCGTGAACTGTACCTCACAGCTGTGAAACTTCTCAAGGCATCTACAATCTGTAATGATCCATCCAAAGTTCTCGCAATGCCTCTCTAACTTGCAAAAAGAGCCCTCCAACTCTAAAATTAGTACCTGAAAACATAATAACACCCAAAGCATAGCCAATTCCACAAAAGATAGAAAATTAGAGAAAATTAACATAAACTAAGTCCTAAATGCTACAATGTGCAAGTAAAACTAAATGAAATGCAATCCAAATGTAATATGAAATGCAACGCATCAACCTCTTGTGTATTTTGCTTAATAAAAAGAAAAACGTCCTTAAAAGTGACCTGACCAGATGGCACTGGTGCCCAAACATCTTTATCTTCTTTTGGGCATGTAGGAATATCAACTTGTCTTATAGCATAACATAAATCATGATAATGTAATTCCATCATCCAAGGGATTCGCCAACTACCTTGCACTACAAAATCACTCACCTTTGCATGCAAAAGGTGACTTACTAACTCCAGAATATTAGTAAGATCCAAAACAGAACTTGACAACCATTTGTCTCTCCAGAAACTAATAGATTGCCCATTGCCAAGCTGCCAAAAAAGGTTTTCATTAACAGTATCCAGCCAATTGTGAATAACTGGCCAAATCAACGATTTTACATAAAAAGACACCAATTTGCCTCCACGAAAAAAGCGATCTCTAAAAAACATAGCCCAAGACTCATCTGACGAGGACATAATCCAACATAGATTGAGCATGGCAGCCTTATTAATATTCTTAAGTGGTCTTATCCCCAACCCACCTGCCGAGAAAGGGGTACATACAGTCTTCCAAGCAACAGTACCTAGTTTCTGTTTATGAATATCCCCGGTCCATATGAAATTATGAATGCATGAGTCAAGATGTTTAAGAAGCGCCAAGGGCCATGCATAAATAAAAAAAGCTATGTAATAACATTCCTTCAATAGTGGACTTCACCAATTGAACTCTCCCCATATAGGACAGCAACAATCCTTTCCAAGATACCAATTTGGACTTAATTCGGTCAGCTATAGGCTGCAAATAACATTTCTTGGGTTTACCTTGAAAAATGGGGACACTAAGATACAAAAAAGGAAGGGAACCTTTGTAAACCCCAATAATTGACGAATACCAGCAAGTCTAACATTTGATAATCCTCCATGAAAGAACTTGCACTTATTTGGGCTAGCCTTTTGGCCAAATGCTTCACCATAACTACTCAAGAGGGCCATAAGATTTTGCAAGCTTTTTTTTATTCCCTCTACAAAATATCATAATATCATATGCGAAAAATACATGGCTTGGAACCTGCAACCCTTTAGAACCATGCATAGGATCAATGAAATCATTATGCATCAACCGATCAATACCATGACTAAAAACCTCCTCAGCTAAACAAAATAAAAGAGGCAACAAAGGATCACATTGTAACACCCTCTCTTTTATTATTTTGATTATTATTATTTTTTACGCAGTGTTTTATGAAATGTTATGAAGAAGAATCTCAATAATGTGAAAACACCATTGTATTTAGAACATTGAGATTTGTTTAGTGTAGATTTTTCTAGGTTGGGGCTCGAGAAATGGTAAAATGATTGTCTTGTCCGTAAAACAAGAATAAAATGATCAAATAACAAATAAATAAATAAATACATAAAATTATTTAAAATATATATTTTAAGCTAGAAATATGCTTAGAATAATTAAATACGGTTTATGATTTTTCTTAGAATTAATAATAAATTATAAAGGTAAAATGATGAAAATGCCTTTGATTGACTGTATGGGCCAACCAAAGAACCTGTGACCCCAAAATATTAAATAATAATAATATGTTTTAGATTTTCACTTCACTATGAAAAAACTTGTCTTTACCATTTAACACTCAAAAACTTTCACTTCATCAAAATTGTCCCTTCTCCTCTGGCTGAACTGCACTTTTCTTTCTTCACTCTCTCTAAAAAAATTTCATTAGCAAAAATACTCCAAAAAACTTGCACAAATGTAAAAGAAGATCAAGGTTTTTCAAGATCAACAACATCAAGCTTTTCCTCTCTTCTCCAAGTTTCTACGAAAGGTATAAAGGGAGAGTGGGGAATAGCCTTAATATATCATTGATCAATAGGTTATGGGTGGGATTTTCCCCTAAATCCCTATTTATTTTAGTTAATCACTATACTTATGTCTTAATCTAATATGTTGCTTTGAATTGTGTTATTTTCTGGTTTGGAAATTTGAATGATTTGTGTTTATTTTTCTGATAATGCTTTGTGCTTAATCTTGAATGTTATTGGTATGATTATGCTCAATATGAATATTTATGTTGTTAATGAATTGTTTATGGTAAGAAAAATGATTTTGTTTGGTGAAAAAAAATGTTTGTCATGTTGTTTTGGTTCCTGAGGATTCGGTGGTCCTCTTCATATTCATGAAAAGATGATAAATTTTGCTAGTATTTTACTTGTTAAAAATATTAGTATTTGTTGTGTTTGTTAAAAAGATTCAGATCAAATTTTGATTAAAAAAAAGTTAGTGGCTTACGGTCCAATAAAAGAAGAGCAATTAATTAATTATTGGCAGATGATATATATACCTCCCCTATTTAATAATATACCTCCCTTTTTCTTTCATTTTTCAATATTTTCCCTATATACCCTTTTAATTTATTCCCAAATTCAAAATATTCTTGTTGCTATTTGGAATCAATTTTATGCCCACCCCCTCCTCTGCAACTCTGCCACTCATCCACTTCCTTCGTGGTTTTGCCACTCAATCCCTCTTATGCGATTTCGCTACTCATTCCTCTCCTCCGCGTATTGATATGAGCATAATTATAGGGATGTGATCAAATAGCTTTCGAATCTGTATCAAGATCCTTTAATGGTTTCTGTTATTATTTTCTTGCCTTATTTCTATAATTACTTATAGGAATATTTACTTGCCTTATTTCTATAATTATCTATAGGGATTTGTCAATCCCCTACTGTATATATTGTACCTTTTACATCGATGCAAATTATCCATTCAAAGGCAAATTATCTCTTTATGGTATCCAGAGCGGGTTATAGTGCCCTAGCAGCTAACAAAACATGAGTGGAAATAAAGAAAAGGTGGATCCTAAATTAAAAGTTGATACATCAATTGATGTCAATTCATCATACAATGAAAATTATTTCACATGGAGAAAAACTTTCCTAAATGCTTTTCAATCCAAGAATAAAGTGGGCTTTGTAGATGGATCTATCAAGATACCAGATTCATAATCACCTAATATGATACCATGAATCCAATGCAATGCCACTGTCCAAGGATGGCTAATAAATTCGTTGTGTAAAGTGCTTCAAACCATAGATGCGCACGTTGATTCAATGGAAGAATTATGGAATGACCTCCAAGAACGGTTCACGCAGGGGATTGCTCCTCGAGTATACGAGTTGAGACGTGCCATTACACTTCTACAACAAGAAAAGAATTTTGTATCATCCTATTACGGGAAATTAAAGTTAATATGGAATGATATACAATCCTTTTGACCAATTCCAATATGCTTTTGTGCCTGTACTTGTGGATCATTAAAGAAAGAGCAAGAGATGCGTGAAGAAGAAAAATTATTTGATTTTCTCATGGGCCTTGGTGATGAGTTCTCTATAGTTCGATCACAAATTTTGGGCACAGAACCATTGCCCAACGTTAAACGTGCATATGTTGTGGCAGTACAAGAAGAAAGACAAAAGCTTGTGACTGCAGGGAGAACATCAACAGTAGAGGCAACAACACTATTAGCGAGGAATGTCACAGGGATGCAACAAACATCAAATGTGACTACCTGGCATCGAAGAAGCAATGGCACAAAACGAGGAGGAGGATCGTTTGACCGACCAACCTGTACTCACTGTGGAAAACAAGACCTTGTAAAAGACCAATGTTTTGAGATCATTGGGTATCCTTCGGATTGGCCACAATGACGAGGGAACCAATATGGTAAACAACGCACAAATGCAACAAAACAACGTAGGGAACATGTGGTAGCGACGACAATTGCAAGTGGAGATGGCCAAACAACAATGTTAACTCCATTTCAGCAACAGGTCCTGACAGTCCTTGATGGGTTAACAATGTCTAATAGTGGACAAACAACACCCACAAACAGCATAAGACCAGCAGCAAATTTAACTACCAGTTTCTCAGGTATTACAGATAAGTTTTGTTCGAACCCATGGATTATTGATACGGGGAGTGACAGATCATATTGCCAGCAAATTAGAACAATTGAGTCAGGTGACTTTCAATCCCAATGTTGCTCTTGTCCAAATACCTAACGGCAAATCAGTGCTCATGCAAGCAATTGGGAGTGTACAACTAAATGATAAAATAACTCTAGAAGGAGTTTTGGGTGTACCAAAATTATGCTTTAACTTGCTCTTTGTCAGTAAATTGACTAAGGAGTTAAATTGTGCTCTGACTTTTTGGTCTGATTGTCATATGATACAGGACCTACCCTCGATGAAGTCGATTGGATCAGGTAGAGTGCGAAATGGATTGTATTACTTGGGGACAATGAGAGAAGGGAAAGCTTTGATGACCAACAACTTGAAGAGTGCATATATATATGGCATCGCAGATTGGGGCATTTGCCAGTAGACAAGATGTCTCTTGTTAATGGTTTATCTTTTCATGTTGAGAATAATTGGCTCTGTGATGCTTATTGTCGAGCTAAGCAAACACGTTTGCCTTTTCTATTAGTTTGAATAAATCAGAAAGACCTTTTGAGTTAATCCATGTTGATATCTGGGGTCCTTATAATACTCCATCTTTGTCAGGTGCACATTATTTTTTAACTATTGTTGATGATTACAGTAGAGCAACAAGGGTATACCTTATGAAGTTCAAATCTGAAACATGCATGAACTTGTTGAAATTTTTTGCTTGGGTTCAAACACACTTTGATTCAAAAGTGAAAATTGTTAGATGTGATAATGGTATGGAGTTTCAAAATAAGGAGTTGATTGATTACTATTGTGCAAATGGGGTGGAACTTCAAACAAGTTACACTGACACCCCACAACAAAATGGAAGAGTGGAGTGAAAACATAGGCATATATTGGAAGTTGCTAGAGCACTACGATTTCAGGGAAGCTTGCTATAAAATTTTGGGGAGAATGTGTTTTGACGGTTGTTTACTTGATCAATCGTATATCGCTATCAATCTTGCAGAATAAATCTCCCTATGAAATGTTGCTTAACAAATCTCCTTCTTATGAACAACTTTGAACTTTTGGATGTTTATGTTATGGTCATGTACATAGCAGACCTCGTGATAAATTTGCATCACAATGGAAGCCTGGGATTTTTGTGGGGTACCCACCTGGTCAGAAAGGATATCGAATTTTTGACTTGGAAAGTGCGAGTATATATACATCACGAGATGTTCATTTCTTTGAAGAAGTTTTTCCTTTTGAAAATTCACAAAGAAGGGACAAGGATGGACCAATAATTGTTCTAAATTGGACTTATCATGATTGGCTTCCTAATGAAAGTCAACATAGGGTGCCTAACTCTACATCGAGTGCTAATGATGATCCACATGATATTGGGAATAATCATGATATAGATGATACATCACCAGCAAAGAATGACACCAACACTGAACCAAACATCCATACAATGCCAGAGCAAGCAACACAAGATTTGAGAACAGGGAAGAGAACAAGGCAAATTTCACAACGACTAGTGGGATTTGGTCATGATTTTCCTCCCTCTCTCATGCCTCCATCTTCATCTTCGCACTCTCCTGAACCAAAGGCTAACTCGACGGTACATTCTCTTTCACACTTCATTTCGTATTCAAAATTTTCCAATACTCACAAAGGATTTTTAGCGGCCATCACATCATCGGATGAGCCAACTTCCTTTTCTCAGGCTATAAAGCATGATCACTGGTGAGAAGCAATGATAAAGGAGATACAAGCACTTGAGGAAAATAATACTTGGACATTGCAGACTCTACCTCTAGGAAAACGGGCAATTGATTCTAAGTGGGTTACACCCAAATGGCAGCATAGAGTGATATAAGGCACATTTAGTCGCCAAAGGTTACACCCAAGTTGAAGGAGTTGATTTTCATGAGACATTTGCACCAGTGGCCAAGTTAGTCACAGTACGTTGTTTATTAGCTGTGGCGTATGTTCGAAATTGGCCGTTATATCAGTTAGATGTCAACAATGCTTTTTTTACTGGGAGAGCTTGAAGAAGAAGTATACATGAAGATTCCAAAAGGCTTTGTGCGAGAGGGGGAGCAACGAGTTTGCAAGTTACAGAAATCCATATATGGACTTAAATAAGCATTTAGAAATTGGTACCAGAAATTTACCAATTCCTTTCTTTATCTTGGTTACAAGCAGACACATGCCGATCATTCCTTGTTCACCTACCAAGATGGGCCTTCCTTTGTTGATGTCCTCATTTATGTTGATGGTGTCATAATCACAGGCACAGATCATGATTGCATTGTATCCTTGAAAAGGTTCTTGGATGATAGATTCAAAATCAAAGATCTTGGCAAATTGAAGTACTTCCTTGGTATAGAGGTAGCTCGTTCACCAACGGGCATAGCTCTTAGCCAACGCAAGTACACCTTAGATATATTGGCAGAATGTGGACTCTTAGGCTGCAAGCCTGTTACCACTCCAATGGAACAGTAAAACAAATTTGCAAATGAAGTTGGATCACCTTGTGCAGACCCTAGTAGCTATCGTCGTTTGCTGGGGCGCTTACTCTACCTTACTATTACACGACCTGATATTAGTCATGTTGTCCATACTTTAAGTCAATTTGTACATAGCCCTCAACAATCACACATGGAGGCAGCACTTAGAGTGGTGCATTACCTTAAAGGTTCACCAGGCCAAGGTCTTATGTTTCCCACAACTAGCTCACTTAACTTACGAGCATATTGTGATGCCGATTGGGCAGGCTGCCCCAACACTCGTAAGTCTACCATAGGTTATATAATTTTCCTTGGGTCATCTCCTATCTCTTGGAGATCTAAGAAACAAACTGTGGTGTCCCGTTCCTCTATAGAGGCAGAGTACCATTCTATGGCCACTACTACTAGTGAGCTCATTTGGTTAATTCATCTTCTACAAGAATTGTAGGTACCTTGTGATACTCCGGTACAGTTATTTTGTGACAATCAAGCAGCTATCCATATTGCAACTAATCCAGGTTTCCATGAACGAACAAAGCATATTGCGATCGATTTCCACTTCATTAGACAATATGTCCAATCTCATGAGCTTGTACCTCGGTCAATATCTACAGAAAACCAACTGGCAGATATTTTTACCAAGGCTCTTGGTCAAGACCGGTTTCACAAGTTGCTTAGCAAGTTGGGCATTTCACAACTTCATGCACCAACTTGAGGGGGAGTATTAATATGAGCATAATTATAGGGATGTGATCAGATAGCTTTCAAGTCTGTATCAAGATCCTTTAATGGTTTCTGTTAGTATTTTCTTGCCTTATTTCTGTAATTACTTAATGGAATATTTACTTGCCTTATTTCTGTAATTATCTATAGGGATTTGTCAATCCCCTACTGTATATATTGTACCTTTTACATCAATGCAAATTATCCATTCAAAGACAAATTATCTCTTTACCGTGACTCTCTGCCAATCACCTCTTGTCTTATGTGACTTTGCAACTCATTCCTCCACCTTTGCGACTCCGCAACCGCAACTCACCCTTCCTTTACGACTCTGCCACTCATGATCTAACATTTTTGGCTCCTTTCAGAGATAAATGAAGACTCAATTTTAAAATTTTATTAATTTTGATTAATCCAACTTGCTTTAATTTATCTCATGCCAAATACCAATTCATTCGTACCCACCCCATGTATGTCTGGTCATAATAATATATTTGAGATTTTGATTCTAATTGTAACAATTCAAGATTTGTACATATTGTACACCATGCATCAAAATCAACTCATTCAAGGAGATAAAGATAAAATTGGAACTGGAAGTTGCAGGTTTGTTCAGATGAAGAATGGAGGATGATCATGAAGAATGTTCAGTTAGTGGCATTTTAGCACGTTTGTTGGGGGATATCGTTCATTTTCTTTCAGAACAGGACATCAAAATTTGCTCAAAATAGTCTTCATAACAGGGGATTTTAATAACACCATGGCTAATTTGCACTTTTACAGAGCAGGGGGTGAGTAACAGAGTTCTAGAGGTAAGGGAGTGAGTGTGGAGCTGCGGAGGAGGAGGAAGAGTGGTGGAGTCACGGAGGAAAGGGATGAGTGGTGGAGTCGCAAAGGAGGGGTGAGCGTAGAGAAAAAGGGTAAGCAAAAAATTGTTTAAGAAAACCAATGAGAATAATTTGAAATTGGGAATAAATTAGAAGGATATTTATGGAAAAAAGATTTATAAAAAAGGAAAAGGGAGGTATATTTTATCAAATGAGGGAGGTATATATTATCATCCGCCTTAATTATTTTGCTAACAATACAATTTTCAGCAAGTATCAAAACTAAGAATTATATGTATAAATAATTTTACGTGAATAGATAAGGTAAGTATTAGAGAAAACTAAGTCTCAGACCTTTTAAATAGAAAGAGAAAAAAAAAATTGTTTTCAGGATTTGATCAAGAAGTATTTTGGCTAAGGATAAAAAAATGTTGGCAGTTGGATCTATAGTTCAATAAAAAAAAATTAACTAGCAAACTGGACATATAATTTGATTAAATACTCCAAATAGAAAACTTAAGTTATTTTAGTTTAATTTATATTTATACATGTCAATTTATACCACACACACACACACACACACACACACACACACACACACATATATATATATATATATATATATATATATATATATATATATATATATATATATATATATAAGTATCGATTTTATCTTTAATGTAATTATTAACCAAGTTTATATATTTGGACTTATACGTACATGTACACGTGAATACATTGTTTTAATTTAAGCAAATTGATAACTTGGGCATAAAAAGAGACTTATGCATACAGGCATAGTTTTAAAAACTGACTCGGACCGGCCGGTCCGACCGGGACCCGGCGACCTAAGCGGTTCGAGTCATTATTCGGATTGGTAATGTCATCCACCCGGTGTAACCTGGCTTGGCCCGGCCGGGTTTCTGGTTCAACCATCAAACCGATGTGCTATTGACCCGGAGCGGGTCGTGCACAGGAGTTGCGCTCAAGTCAGGTTTTCAGTAAAAATACTGAAAAATTGGCCTCAACGGGGCTCTAACACAGCACCTGTAGAAAGCTTCCGCAAAGACTGCTGCTAGGCTATAGCTTGTTAGTTGACATGATATTAACATATTTAATATTTATATTGTATATAATTTTATACAGTGCAAAATGTTAAAATCTCTCACTCTTTGGATTCGAACCTTAGTATTTGAGGTCTCAAGAAAGAAACGTAACCACTGAGCTATTATAATCTATTGATATAGATAAACAAAAAATAATATATTTATTAAATAAATATTTATATATAATTATTTTAATTACTTGTACTGGGTCATTCGATTCAATAAGTGACCCACTAGTTTGACCATTGACCCAGTAACCCAGTGCCTTGATCGGGTCAATCACCGATTCGGTTTTTAAAACTATGCATACAGGCCGTTTATTTTTTTTATCATTCAGAAAAATTACAAAAAGAAGAAACTAGGGTCTAGCAAAGGGGACCCCTGATGCATAAGCAAGAAGTAACAAGTCAATTTGTGTAGGTTGAGAATCCCACACAAAGAACAACGTAGAATTAGAAGCTCCAAACTTAGCTAACCAATCTACACAAGCATTCCCATTACGATAATTATGTTTCAAACGCACTGTCCAGTCCTGAGCTAGAAGACTCCGAATCTGAAGTAAAATAGCTTGGTAAGGATGAAAGCTAAGATCCTGGTGATGAATGAGATCTATAGCAGATCGCGAATCAGTTTCACAGATGACTCGTCTATGACCAATGTTCCAAGCTAACTACAAACCATAGTAAATGCCAAATAATTCAGCATTGAGATTAGTGGTTAGACCACATGAACCAGAAAAACCCTTTATCCAATTTCCACATTGGTCCCGAATGAGACCTCCAAAGTCGGATCTACTAGGATTACCAAAGGAGCTGCCATCGGTGTTGATTTTGACATAATCATGAGGAGGCACGGACCAAGAGACATACCGAATAGCTCTAGACTTTGCAGGTTTGTTAATGTGTTGCATGATGATGTTATGAAGTGTGTGAATTTGGTTAATGATGTACCAATCTGTCCACTCAATGTCTTCGAAGGCTTTGATATTCCTTGCTCGCCAAAGTATCCAACATGTGACAGCGAATAAGGTGCTCGTCGACGAAGTTACATGTAAATGAATCCACCCTTTGATATCAACGTCAGACACTTGCAAAACCTGGTTCATATTCAGGTTCCTTCAAATCCTCTGCGAGTTGTAACAATCCCTCAACAAATGGAATAAAGTCTCAGGCTCCAAAGCACACCTGTTACAAAAAATATCAAATGCAATATGACGTGAAAATCTAAAAGCATTAGTGGGAAGTTTTCCATGACAGGAGAGCCATAGAAAATGAGAAATATTTTCTGGTATTTTCAGTTTCCAAATCCAAGACCAGTTTTCTAGGTGGGTATGAGAAGTAGCAGGCTCGGAAGTAAGCCATGAATAAGAGGACTTAGCAGTATAGATTCCCTAATGAGATGGACTCCAAATAATGTCATCAAGAGCCTCATTATTAATGAAGAGGCTGGCCACTTTGTTATGATACTCCACAGGAACATCAGTTGCTAAAGAACTCCAATTCCAAACTCCATTAACATAAATATCTTTAACAATAGTTGACTATCCTAGATATGAACTAGGGGTGAGCATCAACCCGCGTAGAACCCGCACAATTCGATATTAAAAATGTCTTTCGCGCGGTCGGATTCGGACCTCGGGTTAGATAAAGAAAAAATATATGTTAAATATGGGTTTATTGGGCGGGTGCGGGTTGAAAAAATACCAACCGTCGGAACCCGTACCCGACTGAAATAAGAATGTTGCACAAAGTTAGTCGTTGATTTAATAGTTTTTATACTAAAACCAATCTTGGCCATCTATTTTGAAAAGTAAAAACAACTGTATTCAACTTTCACATTTTACAATGTTGAGTCAGTGTTTCAGACTTTTGTCATTATGCATATAGAGCCTTGTGTCATCTGTCACTGTGCAGCACAATAAATTTTCCTTCCCCTTCTATATTGTTCAGCTACCCACGTCTCTTCTCCTCCTTTTTCATTTTTTTCAAACAGACTTCCCTTCTCCTTCAGTTTTCCATGTCCTTTTCTTCCATCATCTAGCTTTATGTGATGCACGTCCCTTCCCATACCTTCTTGTAGCACATGTGACCCTTCTTCTATCTCATACTTATATAAATTCATAGTGCCTTGCAACAGTCATCGTTTTCCCCCTCCCCTAACACAAATCTCCAACAACTCACACTGTCATGGCGTCATTGATGAAGCTTCAAAGGTTCAGTCAAGGCAAAGAAGCAACCCACCCAAATCGTCTATACCCAATCGACAAACCCATGACCCGCCGCACCCAAAACCCACCCAAACCGAAGAAGAAAACAGTCGGGCTCGAACTAGAAAACTTGAAGATCAATTTACATCGGGTGAGCATTTTTCATTCCGAAACCGACCGAACCCACCTGATACTCACCCCTAATATGAACTTAAAGCACTTTTTCTCCCAAGCAACCATCATCCAGAACTTTGTCAAACCACACAGAGATATTCCCAGCTTCAACCCGATTAACAAAGCCATCCTTTAACTCTATCATGGCCTTTACAATTGAACTCCATGTATAAGAACAACCAAGTGGCAGATCCATTTTCAAAAATTGGTGAGTACCCAAGTACTTTGCTGTTAACATTTGAACCCAAAGACAATCTGGTTCATGAAGCATAGTCCAAGAATGTTTCCCTAGGATAGCTATACTAGTTTCCCTAGCAGTTCATATGCCTATCCCACCCTCACTTTTAGGTCTAACAATGGTCTCCCAATTAACCCAATGACAAGAGGGTTTACTGATAAATCGAATTTTGATTATATTTTATTGTGAGTTTAGAAGTCATTTTCACACATTTTGAATATATTTTATTGGCAAAACTCATTGTTTGGTGTTAGTTGATGCAAGACAGGTACTCAAGAGGCTTTATGAGGAAAAGAGTTGAAAATTACACTTTTTGGAGCAAAAATGCCACTGTCTGGAGGACCAAGAAAAAAAGGCCTGAATTGAAGTAACACAAGGACCATGGCCATGGTAAATTTACCGTGGCTATGCTGGTTGCATAGTAGAATTGGACCTTGAGTACCATACAAGCACCACGGCCGTGGTCATTTTACCTAGGTCGTGGTAAGTTGCGCTATCAACCCATTTGAATTTTGAATTATTATAAATAGGAGCTGAGAAACCCTTTTATTTTTATCTTTTGTTCTATTTTAAAAACTGAGGGTTCTAAGTGAGAAAGAGGTCCTGTGAGAGAATCTGAGTTCCGGGAGGACGTAAAGAGCACCATTGGGGAACACCACTGTAAAGTTTCTTCCCTTTTGTAATCTTTATGTCTTCTTTTGAGTTTTCATGCTTAATCATGAACATGAGTGGCTAGTTTCTCTTAGCTCCGGATTGTGATGTAACTGTACCTTTGTACCCCGGTTCTGATTTTAATAAAACCTCGATGTTATTCAGTTATTTGTATCTCTTCATTGCTTTTATTGCTTTTTAGGACCGATCAGTCTAAACATAAGTTAATCTCTTGTCTATGATCAATTGCTTGCGATTAACTGAACTATGAAGTGATTGGATTCGTACAATTTGCATGATCAAACCTATTGTATGAAATTCCAGTAGATTAACCTATTAATCAACCTCTCTGAGATTCATCATTTTCTCTATATTAATTCACCTATGATCAACTGGGAATTAAATTAGGGAAAATAGTGTTATTAACTATGATCAATTGTTAATTAACAAATTTAAGAGGTCACTGGCAAGTAACGCATTTAGGGATTTTATTGAGATTAGAATTGGGGGAAAAAGGGATACACGTGAAATCATAATCCTAGGCTTCTTTTGTTCTCACATTAATCTTTCTACTCTGGTTCTCTTTCTTTTGAAAAGAATAATTGAACAACATTCCTCTCAATTTGATTTTAAATTCTAGATTGCTTAATTATTTGTGAAATTAATTATTTGGGAATGTGATTGGTCCTTTGGGTTTGATATCCAGACTCCTAGAGTCCACTGTTACTACTACATAGGGTACGCTTGCCCTTTGCGAACGCATTTTACACATCAAGTTTGTGTTAGACTATCTCTGTTAGACTATCTCACTCCTCAAGTTAGGGTAGCTAACAACATCTTATTGCTAGCACTGGGGGATGTCAATTTTGAATTGAAACATGGCTTCCTCCAGATGATAGAGAGTAACTAGTTCAATGGGCTGGCTATTGATGACCCGATGAAGCATCTGAGAAGATTCCTGAGGATGGCCAACACTGTAAAATATCCTTGGGTGTCTACTGAATATATCAGACTAGCTACTTTCCCATTCTCACTCAACGGGAAAGCTCTCAGTTGGTTGTGCTCACTTCCGGCCAACAACATCACCACTTGGGAGATGTGCACCAACAAATTCCTACGGAAGTACTATTTTGTAGTGAAGACAAACCAGATGCAGAGAGAGATAGGCAATTTTGCTCAGAGGGAGCAAGAGAGCCTGTCAGAAGCCTGGGACAGATTTTAGGAGCTGCTTCGGAGTTGCCCACATCATGGGTTTAGCCAGTAGAGAATCATCCAGATTTTCTATGGAGGTGTGTCCAGCCATAACAGGACTAGCCTCGACGCTGCTTGTGGAGGTTCCTTGATGGCTAAATCACCAACAGAGGCAAATAGAATCATTGAAGCCATGGCCTCCAACGCCTATAACCACACTGCAGATAAGCGTATTCTGATGAAGCTTGTGAACCAAGTGGAAGTTGGAACATCTAGTTCAAGCATTGATCAGAAGCTGGAGAAGTTGTCTAAGCAGATGGAGACCATGATGAAAGCATAGGTACAACTTCTGACTGCAGCTCTTCCACCACCCACTTGTGATAAGTGTGGTGAAGCCTATAGAGGAGAATGCCCTGTGAGTAATGCACTTGCTCAAGCTATCACTAGAGGATGTCATGATACAATATATAGCTAAGAGTGATGAGCGCATGAAGACTGTGGAGTCTCAGCTTTCTAGCATGCAAGCTTTTCTATCCCAGAGAGCTCCTGGTAGTCTTCCTTCTCAAACTGAAACTAATTCTAAGAAGGAGGAGGTGAATGGTGTGATGACTAGGAGCAAGAAGGCTAAAGAGGAGCAGAAGAAGAAGGAAGAGGCAACTCCAACTCCAGAAGAGGAGGTTCTTACTGAAGAGAACCCAACTATTAAGAAAGAGAAGGAAAAGTGTAACAACCCATCTTCGTTACAGATTTATTATACTAAAACATTTTGTTAAATATTATCATATGAAACTACCAGGAATTTTTTTTCACATTTAACACACATATATGTATCATCTACTTTCCTACACATGATGTACATCATCATATCATAAAAGTATTAGGTATGGCTTTACAAAACTTAAATATATATGTGTATACAATACCAAAAAGTCCTCTTGTAGAGGGCATTCACAACAACCTAGCATTTATACATATGTCCTAAGCTGGTCCCCATACTATGTAATATATATGAGATCATATCCAAAAAGAGGGATCTCATCCCATCTTCAAGATCTAAATCTACTTCAGTCACGAACGGCCTGAGAGCCTACAACATCACCTATATCTGCTCCCATGCCAACCACACGATCGTTGCAGTGATACAACACAAATACAAACACAAAATGCAAGGGTAAGCTTATTTCTAAAAAGAATATAGATAAACAAATGTATAAAAGAAGGATAGGATTTTCTTAAAGAAAAACTAGAATCAATCAACAATAATAAATCAGATAACATCATTCAATAACACATACATCAATTTATAAGTCAATCACATATACAATTTCTTTATGTAATGTCATGCTGACTCAACTCCATGGAGATTTCTACAACTTTTAGGCGATCCCCATAGGCCCCATCCCCTGCCATGGTCCCACTCTCTGATCATTTAGGGAGTCGCTTGAGCTAACCCTGTGGAGGAAGTGTGGTTTTATCGAATATAGACAAGTGTAGGTATTGGCTTACCTCTGTAAGGTTTGCAAAACCTTACATCTATAGGAATTCGCCCACTTGTCTATTCTATAGGCCCACCGTTAGCCACCATGAAAACCTTTGGCACTAGGTTGAGAGCCTACCTAGCACCCTCAACTTACGTGCCTACCCATATGCAATGTCGTGTAATAGGCCAAACAATTTTTGATTGCCACAAGTTCCCTCTATGTTATAAATTCACCATTTTTCTCAAATTATGCTTTTGAACCCATCCAACAGTTCAATAAGCTCAAGTAAGGTATTCCCAGACTCTGAATCCTTACTTACAACACAACACTAACTTTAACAAAATGTGAATTTCTTAACATAGTTATAGAACCAAAGTTGTGGCCTATCCAACATCCTCATTCAAAACATGATTATTACAACAATAATACAACATAATCACCTTATTATCATCAGTAAAACTAGTCATAACTAATCTCTACTTATAATTATGTACCAATTTACCATTCCAACAATTATTCAAAAGTCATACATAGAAGGTAATGAGGTAAACATGCATAAACTCCACTCTATACTTTCCAGGCTTTAGCCTCATAAATTTTCAGGCTTAGCCTCAAGCCCCTTGAATCAAAAACTTAAGTCTGCACCTCTCAAGCTTAGCCTCGAAATTCTCAGGCTTAGCCTCAAGTCCCCTGAATCTAAAATTCAAGTCTGCACATCTCAAGCTTAGCCTCGAAATTCTTAGGCTTAGCCTCAACACTCCTGAAACTTGAAAACTACATTCCTAAATTTCCAACTTAGGTTTCAAAAGGGAAAAAAAGAAAACAACCCAACAACAATCCAATCAATCAAGAATTCAATATCTCAACACAAAAACAACATTACAAGCATCAAATACTCAATCAAAGCCTTCAATTTAAACTAAAACGAATTAAAGCTTCCCTTACCCTATACTCTTGAAATTTCTTGAAAGGGAAACTAGGAGGAGAAATTTGAGGTTCTTGAGTGTTCCTTCCCCAATTTGTGCTATAGAATCTACTAGGAGGAACCTAAACCAACATCAAAGTAAGCTCCAATCAAATTTTAACCCACCAACCAAGATTCTACATGAAACCCATTTCTCATGTTCTTGGTAGGAAGAGGAAGAGATGAACAAGAAGATCAAAGAAAAGAGATGAGAGGTTTACCCTTTACAATAGACACAAAGGAATCTCTAGACAAGGAGAAAAGTCCTTCAATGATGTAGAAATCCAACTTCAGCTCAAGAGGAAGAGGGGCTATGGGAGAAAGGAGGAAGAATGAAGGAAATAAGAGAATTGGAAGTTTTGCACGTTCAAAACTTGAGATTTATATGAAATTTTACTATTAACACCGATTTTCCTCTAAAGGCACCCCTTCTCTTATTTATTTTTTTTTTTTTTACAACTCAAGGAACTCATCTAAAAGTCCCAACAATAACCTTACACTCTAAGTCCAACCATACATGAAAATCTAACAATAATTCTATAGCATATAACAAAACAATCTATTTATTAAATTCTTTTATACATATCATGAATTTAAATTTAATTTACTCTTGCATTCTTAATCAAACACTTAATCATACAATTAGGAAAACTACAACGTTACAAAAAGGAGGTACTGACACCTCCTCAGGTAAGTGTTCCTTTCCCCCAAAGGTTGAAAGACAAGAGTGAGGATAGGTATTTTGCTAGATTTGTAGAGATGCTGAAAAGTTTGCATATTAATATCCCCTTCGCTGAGGCAATTGCTCAAATGCCAAAGTACGCCAAGTTTTTAAAAGAAATTCTTTCAAATAAAGGAAAGTTGGCGGACTTTGCTATAATTGGCCTTAACGAAGAATGCTCTGCTGTGGTTTTAAAGAAATTGCCTCCTAAGCTTAAGGATCCAGGGAGTTTTTCAATTCCTTGTACTATTGGCAATTTGCAATTTGATAGAGCATTATGTGATTTTGGTGCTAGCATTAATCTGATGCCTTATTATGTTTATAAGAAGTTGGGGTTACAAGAACTCCAACCAACTGACATCTCTATTTTGCTTACAGACAGGACTCTCACCTATCCGCGAGGAATAGTGGAAAACTTGCTGGTTAATGTTAGGAAATTTATTTTTCTTGCTGACTTTGTGATTCTGGACATTGAGGAAGATGAGGAAATCCCAATTATTTTGGGACGACCCTTCCTCAACACAGGAGATGCTGTGATTGAGGTCCGAAAAGGGAGATTAACTTGGAGGTTAGGTGATGAGGAGGAAGTGATTAAAGTGTATGATACTGCAAAAAGCTCCTCCTCTTCCCCTTCCTATAATTTTGTGCAAGCCATTGACAAGGTGGAGATGATTGATGTAACACCCTGAAAATAACAACTCCTGTGTGTGTGTGTGTGTGTGTGTGTGTATTTATATCTGTCTGTGTATGAATCTCTGTAAGTAACTGACAGTAACTAATTCTCTGAAATTAATTCTCTATAGTTGTTTTTTTTCTGTATAATTGCTTGTAGGATTGATTATAGCTTCTGTGGAAATAAAATAACCTGTGTTATTTTATTTAAGTTGAGGATGTGTAGTATGATGAGTATTTAAATATTTAAATACCTAAGTTTATCTATGGTTTTATATTTAAAAGATATCAGGGAAAAGAAATGTAACCGTTTGTGGGAAAAATTATCAATGAAAATTTGTAAGAATAAAAAAAATGTTTGTTGATGTGAATTAATTATTAAAATTGACTGAGAAATCGTTTTAAGCGTTTTTGAACTCTAAAACTTACACGTCAAGTTACCTTTTATAAAATTCATCTGTGAGTGATTACTCTACAAAGAAATTTTAGGAAAGTTATTTAAAAAGTTTTTCAATTACAAAGAATTACCAAAAAAAATTAAATTGGATGTTATCTATTCATTTTTTTTAAGACACATTCCGGGTTAAATTACACATGTATTTCTACACTGTGTAACTTGACACGACCCTAACCCATCAAATCAAGTGACTTTCAGCCACTTAAAATCCCTGCAAACCCCTCCCCTACACCCTCAAAACTCAGCCCTATGACACTTTTTCAGCCTCCCTAACCATCACTCAAATCAAACTTAAGGCTAACACTCACTCAATCACTCACTCACTTAACTCCATCCAAACCATCTCTGCCCAAAGAGAAAATTAAAATAGCTCCTCCCTCTCTCTTCCCTTCTCCTGGTTGCAGCCCACTCTCTCCCTCTCAAACACCATTTTTTCAGTTTCTTCTACCTCTTGCATACTCTAGTTGGAGTGCCCTGTAGCCAATACTCCTTTGAAGGAAGCTAACCAGCTTCTTCTCCTCTGTCTAGCGAGATCCACATGACTGTAAGGGGACTCTTTGATGGATTCAAGTGGCTGGAGGTGGAAGATCCAGCCACTCTCACCCTAAATGCCTCCCATGTGAACTGGTTGCATGAAATGTGTAGTTGTATGTGTGTGACTGGTTTTGTTTTCTTTTATTTCTCTTTGGCAGTGGCTGTGTCTATGTCAAAAATTTTCTCCTCATCTACAAAGGAGACCATGCCAAAACTTTGTTAGAAACTCATGCACTTTCAAGAAATTTCGACAAAAAGTGATGCTGGCAGTGGCTGTCTCATGGTAGAAGCCATGGACAGTGGTTATGTTTTCGACCATAACTTTTTACCTAGCCATTAGATTTTGATGAAACTTGTCCCCAGTTGAAGTAGACTCAAAATTCACTAATTTTTCTTTTGAGACCATTGCAAGATGACCTCAAATGAAGGTTCATCCATGACCTGCAATGGGACCGTTCTACTTTCGGAAACTGGTTGGGCAGTGGCTGTTTCACGTAGAAGCCCTGAACAATGTTTATGTTTTTAAACATAACTTTTAATCGAACCATTGGATTTTGATGAAACTGGTTCTCAGTTAATTAGACTCAAAATTCATCAACTTTTCTTTTGAGACCATTGTGAGATGACCTCAAATGATGGTTCATCCGTGACATTCAATGGGACTATTCTGCTTGTGAAAAACAAGTTCAAGCAAGGTTCGGTTTTTGACCTTTTTAAAACAAAATAATGTCATTTTTTTTAAAACTAGACAAACAGAGCTTTAAAATTATGTAAGTTTCGAAATTTTTCACCCACAATTGCTAAGTTAATTAATTAGGTTTAGACATATCTCATAGATGGATCCCAAATTTTGAACATGAGGCATAGGTCTTAGAAAAGAAATTACTGGGAAAATGTAGGAGGAATTAGGAATCAAATTTTACTTTTCCTGAAAGGTATGAATGTTAGTTTTTTACCATAAAAATTTGAGAGAAAATATCATTTGGGAAGGTTGAGAAAATTGCACATCTTTGAGGTATGCTCACTGTGAGGAGCATGCTGACCTGCGAACTTCTAGGAATTTTCATAATTTTTGTAGATTTAATCTGACAGTGTGGGTTACCTTTTTCAAAAATAGGTTTTAAGGGCTTTAAGTTGATATAATAATTTCACCAAACGAAAATTGTTTTCTAGATTGATTTTGGACAAAGATTGGGTGCTGCCAGAGAGGAATTCTATTTTAAAAATGCCTTGATATGGGAGATTTGAACTATGATATACTTGAATGTGTGAATTCAATTTAAATATGTACATGCAAGGCAGTGAGTAAAATTGACCCTTGCCTCATGTGATTGTAAGATCCTTGGGATGTGAACCTAGGGCACCTCTGTGTGTGTGATGATCGTGAGGCATTACGACCTTGGAGGGTAGGCGTCGAGTTGTGACTTCGTTCACATAAACCGACTTGGCGACCCTGACAATAACCACGAGAAAATCTCAGTTGGTGAGAGCCCATCCTTATACCAGGGTGATGGTGTACTCCCAGCAGTCATTCCACTCAATATATGTAAGACCACTAAGTTTTGGGAGTTCCAAGTGGCAGTTGGCCTGTATGTTATAGTTTATAGATTTTAGTCATGAAAGCGAGTAGGTTCCGAGAGTGAACATAGAGAACCACTCCACAGTGGTTGACAAGAATGTGTGTGACTTCTACAGTCGTTTATGGGTGATTTGTAACACCCCGAAAATTACAACCCAATAAGTATGAACGTGAGAGATTTAATTAGAAAATTTTCTTGTTTGGGAGAATTGTAACGTTGTGATTTTCCTAATTGTATGATTAACTGATTGATGAGCAAACTAAATTTAAATTATGTTGACTGATATAATAATTAACTTAAGTTCTATGTTTTGTTATGTGCAATAGTGTTATTGTGAGATTTTTGGAACTTTTACGTAAGTTCCGTAAGTTGTAGAAAAAAAATAAGAGAAGGGGGTGTCCTTAGAGGAAGGATGGCTGCAAATAGCAAAGTTTCAAATTTATCCCTGATCAACCTTCTTTCTTTCTCATTCTTTTCTTGGTTGCTTCCTCCATAAAACTCTCTACTCCCTCCTCCTTTGAAGTTGGCCGTGGCACTCAAAAGGGGAAAAAGAAGTCATTTTTGTTGCTTAGCTGGTTGCATGCAAGCTGGAAGGTCCTCTCTTCATCACCAACAGCTTATCTTCTTTTCCTCTCTCTCAGCTGAACCAAAAATCCAAGGTGAGGGTGACTCTTTGTGGATTCTATTTTTAGTCTAAGGGTGGTTGATAGTTAGGGGACTCAACTACTTACAGCATGTATGCCCCTCTTTGGCTGTTGTGTGTGTTTTTTTGAATGCTTGAATGTAAAAAGTTGATGAAATGGGTTTGAAACCCTTGGCAGTGGCTGTGTGAGTGCATGTCCTGGCTTTAGTGTTGTTTTTGTTCTTTTGAAACTGAGTGGAAAGGCCCCTAGAACAAGGGAATCCATGCCCAATTTTCGTAGAATTAATTGATGAAGGTTGTATGTTGAAAACAAACTCCAAAACAATGGAACACTGGCTGTTAGGTTCGCGTGTCCCTGGACAGCTCCCACGGTTTTGCGATTTTTGGAAGATCTAACAGTTCTTTTTTCACGAAATTTTTTTGAATGAAAAAAGACACACAAAAAAACAACTTTTATTTTGACATCATGGAGAGAAAACCTTGTCTTAAAGTTCATCCGTAGCTTTCAAATCGATGTTCTGTTTTCATGTTTCCCTGGAACATGTCTCGGTTTTTCTCAAATTCCCACTTGTGTGCTTAATGTTTCTTTTTCATTTTTGAACCATTAAAAGCTAGACAAAACAAGCTTTTTAACCATATAAATTAAAAAAATTATCATGCCCAATTTCTAAATTAACCTTTAAAAAAGAAACAGGGCAAGGGTTTTTGAGCTCTGTTTTGAGTCTGAAACATAGGCTGTTAGAAACAAATTTACTGGGAACAATAGGGAAATAATTTGGAGGCAAAGGTTACCTTTTTAGAAATATAAATATGTTACCTTTCTACTTTAAAAAGTTCAGCTCAAAACAAGTTTGGGAAGTGGGAGAAATTTACATTTCTTTGAGCTATGTTCAGTGAGCACTCAAAATTCAGGGCTGCTGACTTAGAAATTTTTTATAAAATCTTCTAGATGTTTATTTTATAAGTGGAATACCTTTCTATAAAATAGATTTCAAGACCTTCGATTTGATATAAAATTTTTTGAAATCCGAGGTCATTTGCTTGTTTCAGTAAGAGCTCACATTCAGTACTGCCAATGAAAATTTGACTTAATGGTCAAATATAATCATCAATATGTGTACTTTTGTCATTTTACCCTTCTACTAATATTTTGATTATGCGAAATAATGGATATGATACAACCACTATTATGATTGATTTATTCAAGTCTCAGGAAGGAAAACCTTGAGTATTTGATATTTGAAAGTGTAATTTTTCATGTTTTGGTGATACGGTCTCTTGACTGTAGTGTGAATTTTATGGTAAAATTGTTTGTCGGTGTGCTGTGTCTACAAGACTCAACGCGAGTACTTGTGGTAACCAGAATTGATTTCTAGTGTTAATAGCAAATTTGCTATTCAAAGATAAATACAACTTGTACAGTGAGCACATTTAAATGATATAAGATATTTTTATTTTATTTTCTTTTAGTTTATTAAATATAACTTAATAAATGAACCCTTATGGTAAGTATAAATATCTTCTTTTTATAAAAATCATAATACACTTGAGAGGGTAAGGAATATACATAAAACGTAATAAACACATATGACGTGTTGTGACTTATGTAAGTTGAGAGTCGTACTATGAAGATACGAGAGTACGGCGGATTTTTGGGACTTCAAGAATGTAAGAAAGTCGTGTGGGATATTTTGGCTACGAGTTATCTATGAACTAAGGTCGGATTACGAATGACGCATCACCTGGGGTGATGAGATCGTTACGATGTAGCGACAAAGGAAAAGTCCTTATTTATATATGCATATGTGAGCGTAGAGGTGGTACCTTTAGCTCGGCGTCAATTCGTCCGCACCTGTACCATGTGCAGCGGGAAACCCACAGGCGACGAAGAACGAAGATAAACTCTGTGAGGAGAGTGTTGAGGAGTCAGTCGTCAGAGCATTAGATGACCACAGTTGGTACCTGGGAGATGATCGTAAGGAGGCAGTCCTTGGGGGATATATGGTGCCGAGTTGTTACGCTAGTCACATAGCCGACTTGGAAATCCCGACAGAAATTACGAGTCATCATCGATTAGTGAGAGCCCTGCCATTGTACCGTGGAGAATGGGTGTACTCCTAATATGTCATCTAGCTTAAATTTGTGTACGACCACTGAGTTCTGGGAGTTCCAGTGGCAGTTGGCCAGTAAAAGATAAGTAAATTGTTCTAGTGATGAAAACGATTAGGTATCGAGTGTGATCGGTAGATAACCACATCGACATGGTTGATTGTAGGTGTTTGTGACTTCTAAAGTCATTTTGTGTGTACTGCTTGATGAAGCAGAGAGTTCACCCTCTATTTATTTTTCTTTTAGGAACTTGTGGCAGTACCTGTGGATGTCATAAAGATGTTATCTTCACCAGCTTCGTCACTTTTCGTTTGGAGGTTGGTCTAATATGCAGGGTTGGGTTTAGAAATGACTGCTCTGAAACTAGGTTTTTCTCTTTTTATGTATTTGGATATGGGTAGACCTAGGTTTCAGATTTTTGGTATGTACATTCAGCTTTCATACTATATTACCCTATGTATTTGATATATACTTTGGGAATGTACATATTACTATTATTTGGAAAAATATTTGGGATATGAAAATCTCTAGTTCATGTATACATGTATATTTTATAGCCAGAGTTATTTACTTTATTTATTCTATTTTACAACTTTTAAATCTATATTTACAATTGAGACGGCGATACGCAACTTTCCAAATTAATTAATGAAAAGTTTTAAACATCCGATAAATTTCCGATCTATGTTTTATTAACTTCACGGTTTTTGGAAAAAAAAATTAAAGTTAGTTAACACGCCTATTTAATTAAAAATAAGTTTACAATGAGAATAGATGTAAACCCAAATTTAGGGTGTTACATGATTTGCTTGATGAAGCAAAGAGTTTACCCTTTCTGTGTGTTTATTTTCTGTAGGTCCGGATGGCGGACGAAGAGCCATCCCTCCATTGGGAGGTTGATTGTTATTTCGGACGATTGATAGCCGACGTGGTTGCGGGCGTAAACCACTTTACTGGTTACATACGGTTTACACGGACGCCCATTGACGAGCCTATGGGAGCGTACCCAATAGTAGCGAAATATTTTGCATGGTGGACGCAACCGACGCCGTCGTACTACCATCATGCAGAGCTCGTAGACGTAGTAATGATCTCCTCATCCCATATCTCGTCCGAGCACACAGAGACTGCTTCTCATTCTTCGGGGGTGCAGTTAGAGGAGTTAGATGACTTCGACACCAAGGAAACTCCTACTGAGGGAAGTTCCTCAGGGGTGCCCGACTATGTACCCCAGCTAGAGTATGAGGCAGTAGAGGAAGATGGCGAGGCCGCTCCAGCGGCTATGGAGGTTGATGGGGAGGAGTCAGCAGCAGCTACAGTAGAGGAGGTGGCTGAGGCTTCTGCCAAGGGAGCTGGCTGGTTGCCAGCGGAGGATGAGGAGGACCCCGGGGAGGATCCAGAGGAGGATCTTTCAGAGGATTCCTTCGAGGTCTCTTCTCGTGAGTCGCACACTTAGTCCTCCGCATGTCGACAGTTCCCGTAGGTATGGGCGGAGTCTCTTGGGGTAGATGATAGATGACTGCTCTGAATGTTATGATCTTCTTTTACTTTTATCATGTATTTTGTTGTGTAGATCTAGGCATTTAGATGTTTTGTTGTATATGTTTCAGTCATCTTGCGTACCACATTAGGTATTTGCTACACACAGTTACTGGGAACCTTGTGATGCTCATCAGACTCTCTTTATATATGTATTTATGCAGTGTATCTTTCAGTTATTCATTTCTGCCTTTAATCATTACATTATTTATTTATTCCGCATATTTGAAAATCCAAAGTGATCTTTTGCAATGATAAACGCATCAAGATCTTTTCCCATTAAAATGACGCATTAATAAATGCTAAAACAAATGAGAACTTTCAGAATTAAAGTTTAAAAATTGAAATGCATAGTTCAATGAAAAAGTTTTAAAAAAATTCACTAAAATTCCACCTACTACGTTTTAACTTCACTCGTTTTCACAAGTATAAACAAATCAAAGAGCTTTAGCAAATAATTAATTGAATTAAATACAGCATATTTTCCTAGTTAAAATTGGGGTGTTACAATTGATGCTGAGCTTCACCCAAGTGTGGGGAAGGAAGCTCCTGGCTATAGAGTGGATGGGCATGTTGAGGGTTTACTGCAAGAAAGGAATACCACCCTGTTTGAGGGAGGTTGATTTACCATTCATCCGTCAGGCTTAGGACGTTAAACAAGCGTTGCTCAGGAGGCAACCTGTGAAGAGTGGGTTCATGAACCCACTGTATCCTTTTAATTATTTTATTTTGCATTCTAGAGCTTAGGAATTATTTTTATTTTTGGATATTCTCGCTTGTGGAGACCACAGCCGTGCTAAATTGAGCACAGCCGTGGTGGTAGAAGCAAGGTTGTGGTTATATTTAACCACAGTTGTGCTCCCAGCATCCCCAAACAACATCATTTATGACCATGGCCGTGCTAAATTGACCATGGCCGCGGTCAATGATCACGGGTGTGGTAAATGGACCCTGAAAATGGGAATTTCGCAATTTTTCTGAAAATCAGCGTCAAAATTTTTCAACCATGGCTGTGGTAAATTTTACCACCGCCCTGGTAAAAAAAAATTCTTTTTCAGGTTCATGGTCCCTCCTCACCAGAAGCATTACTAGATACCTTAGAGGCCCACTTTTGAGGAGGCTTTTCTGTTTTCTTTTTCTATTTTTTAGTTTTCTTGTTTCAGTACTTATTTTATGTTTCCCTTTTAATACATTTTATTTTCATGTCTTGTTGATTTATGTTTTTGGATGCATTGAAGACATTGCATACTTTAAGTGTGGGGAGGGGGTCACGATTTTTCTCCTCAGCTTTGAGATGCTGTGATTTGTGATTATGCCAGTGCATTGTTCTATGTTATTTTTGAATTCTTGATAGTTATGAAATTTTGTTTTTAGAACCCCTTTGAAAAAAAAAAATTTGCAGCATAGCAGTGGGATTTTCTTCAAGGACTTGAACATTAGCACTGAACATAATTGAATAAATTATTTTCCCTTAAGCTTAGCCATAGAAATATGAGTTTTGAGCTTTTGATTCTTTTAGTGTGTGATTCTGATCCACCTTAGGTGGCATGTTCTATTTTCTATCCTCAAATACATATCCTTGATTGGTTTTTTATTTTCTGAAACTGTTGAGGCACTGGTTAGGCATTTTTCTGTATTCAAATTTTGTGTTACATCCCCATCTAGTTGCCTGTTTTGAGCCTGATTGAATATTCATTTGTCACCTTGCTCTGTGAAATTGTGTATATTTGTTTATGCTTGGTGATCTGAAGGATGGGAGAAAAGTCAATGTAATGTAGAGCATCCAGTTAAAAAAAAGAATTCAATGTCTCTCAACTTCCTCTCCCGTGGATTGAATAAAATAAGGTAAAAAACCTTCAAAAAGAAAAGAAAAAAAGAAGAAAAATAAAATAATGGGAGAAGAAGTGAGAGCTGAAATATGGGTAGTGAAAAAGTGGATGAAAGAAGGCCTTGGCTCCCTTTGATTTTAGATCACTGAGTGTGAACTACCATTAGAGCCCTTTGTTGTCCTTTCCTTTCAGCATCTACCTATCACTATAAACTTGGCCCCATTGCACCCTGTCATGCCTCATTTATTCTGTTTGTGAAAAGTTGATTGAGTTGAGTTGATTGATGAATAGATTTGTGAACATTCTCAATTAAGTGTGATTTGAGAGAATTTCTGTTGACCTTGAAACACTAAGAGAATGAGAGATGAGTGAACCAGGCTTATGGGAAATTGGTCATTTATGCGGGTGTTTTAAGCCTAATGGATTCTTTGGAAAAATTCTGCTGCATTTTGTTGCTATTATTGTTGCTTGTGTTTCATTTTCCATTCTGAATAAATTGGGGTTCTGTTACAAGTTCTTGACTAGAGGGAATTGGTTTTGATATTTGACACAGAATAATTGCTTGAGGGCAAGCAATGCTCAAGTGTGGGGAGGTTGATAAACCGGATTTTGATTGTATTTTGATGTGAGTTTAGATGTCATTTTCATACATTTTGAATATATTTTATTGGTAAAACTCAATGTTTGGTGTTAGTTGATGCAAGACAGGTACTCAAGAGGCTTCATGAGGAAAAGAGTTGAAAATTGCACTTTTTGGAGCCAAAATGCCACTGTCTGGAGGACCAAGAAAAAAAGGCCAGAATTGAAGTAACACAAGGACCATGGCCATGCTGGTTGTGTAGCAGAATTGGACCTTAAGTACTATGCAAGGACCACGCCCGTGGTCATTTTACCAGGGTCGTGGTAAGTTGCGTTGTCTGCCCATTTGAATTTTGAATTATTATAAATAGGAGCTGAGAAACCCTTTTATTTTTATCTTTTGTTCTTTTTTAAAAACTAAGGGCTCTGAATGAGAAAGAGGTCCTGTGAGAGACTTTGAGCTGTGGGAGGGTGTAGAGAGCACCATTGGGGATCACCATTGTAAAGTTTCTTCCCTTTTGTAATCTTTATGTCTTCTTTTGAGTTTTCTGGCTTAATCATGAACATGAGTGGCTAGTTTCTCTTAGCTCCGGATTGTGATGTAACTATACCTTTGTACCCCGGTTCTAATTTTAATAAAATATCGATGTTATTCAGTTATTTGTATCTCTTCACTGCTTTTATTGCTTTTTAGGACCGATCAATCTAAACATAAGTTAATCTCTTGTCTATGATCAATTGCTTGCGATTAACTGAACTGTGAAGTGATTGGATTCGTACAATTTGCATGATCAAACCTGTTGTATGAATTTCCAGTAGATTAACCTATTAATCAACCTCTTTGAGATTCATCATTTTCTCTAAATTAATTCACCTATGATCAATTGGGAATTCAATTAGGGGAAATAACATTATTAACTATAATTAATTATTAATTAACAAATTTTAGAGGTCATTGGCAAGTAATGCATTCAGGGATTTTATTGAGATTAGAATTGGAGGAAAAAGGGGTACATGTGAAATCACAATCCTAGGCTTCTATAATTGTTTTCACATTAATCTTTCTACTATGATTCTCTTTCTTTTGAAAAGAATAATTGAACACCATTCCTCTCAATTTGATTTTAAATTCTGGATTGCTTAATTATTTGTGAAATTAATTATTTGGGAACGCGACTAGTCCTTTGGGTTCGATATCCGGACTCCTAGAGTCCACTGTTACTACTGCGTAGGGTACGCTTGCCCTTTGCGAACGCATTTTACGCATCATTTACCCCAAATAAACCGCCTAACCGTTGCACCAACACATACTCCCTCCGGAATCCACTAGTTCTGCATGGAGTAAATAGGGATGGAAGTAAGCACTGACCTTGCCAAAGTCGACCAACCCTATTTAGAAGTTTCTATTTCCAACCTGCCAGTCTACCTTTCATATGGTCTATTATGTAATCAAAATCTGAGTTCTTAACTCTACCCGTGAATAAGGGAAATCCCAAATATTTACCAAGATTCCTAGTATGCTGGAAACCAATAATTTCATAAAACTTATTGATTTTGGCATTGGATAAATTTAGGGAGCTCATAAAACGGGATTTTTGCACACTGACCTTAAGTCCTGAAGCATGACAAAAATCATGAAGAACTCTTTGGACCAATCTCACCTGGGAAGATTTATCCTCAACAAAAAGGAGGCAATCATCTGCAAAGAAAAGATGAGACACTGCAGGACCTCCATAGCAAACTTTCACTGGCCGCCACTCGTTATAATGAACTTTTTCCCACTCATTATAATGAACTTTTTCTTGAATCAACAAGGCCAGCTTTTCCATACAAAGGAGAAAGAGATATGGAGACAAGGGATCTCCTTGGCGGAGACCATGCTTTGGCTCAAGGCTATCCAACCTCTCATTATTCCACTTCAAAGACAGGTTAGTTGCAGTTGTACAATTCATAATAAGATCAACAACTTGAAGGGGAAAACCAAAATCATGGAGAGTAAGTCTAAGAAAACTCCAATCAACCCAGTGATAAGCCTTCTCAAAATCAATTTTAAAAAGGAGACAACCCTTCTTTCCTTTCTTCTTGTGCATGCAATGAACAATTTCCTAAGCCATAATAGCATTATCTGCAGTGCATCTATTGGGCATAAAACTACTTTGGAAGGGTCCAATAATAGATGTAAGATAAGGGCAGAATTTGTTCACCAAGACTTTAGTAATTAGCTTAAACAACACATTGAAGAGACTAATTGGCCTGAACTCCTTGAGGTTTGAAGGAACATCAACCTTAGGAATGGGGACAATTAAAGTCTTATCAAGAGAAGGATGGATGTTACCCGTGGCAAAGGCTGAAGCAACCAAACTCCAAACATCATGAGCCACAACCTCCCACTATTTCTAGAAGAAGAAAGCTTAGAATCCGTCAGGGCCAGGTGCCTTGTAAGGGTCCATAGAAAACATGGCACTCTTAACTTCCTCCATTGAGACTCGTTGACAAAGTTGGCCTTGCATTGCATGAGTAATGCTAGGAATATGTCGAAGTTGAAGACTATGAGGATTACAAGATTCAACTGTTTGAAAAATAGATTTGAAAAAAGTATTAGCTTCTCTTTTCAGAACCTCCTCATCAGAAATCCATGTCCCATCTATCTCAAGACTGGTCACCTTATTTCTCTTACACCGGATCACAGCCTAAGCATGGAAAAATTTCATATTTCGATTACCATGTTTGACCCAATTTTCTCTAGACTTTTGGAACCATAGGTGTTCCTCTTGCACTAGAGTGCGGTTATATTGCTCCTGAAGATCATATTCTAGCCAGATCATATCTGAAAAAGGATAAATATCAAGCTGCCTGTGGACCCCCTTGATTCTAGCCTCTAGCTGACGCTTTCTACAAAAAATATTTTTGAAGACCCTCTTATTTAAGTCATCTGCTTGAACCTAAACTTGGGCCAACTTATGGATAGCATTTCTGGCAGTAGACCCCTAAGCATTGGAAATCAAATCATTAAACTCTAAATGAGTAACCATGCAGCCTAGAACTGAAAAGAATGAAATTTGGTTGTCTTATATTTAGAGCAGCTAAAAAACAAAGGATTATGATATGAGTCATGCATTGGCAAGATTTCTACGATAGCATGAGGAAAGGAGAGGCGCCAATCAACATTAGCTATGAAGGGATCCAATTTCTTCCTGACATGACCACTATTAGTTACATTCTTCCTCCATGAAAATAGGCCCCCAATTGTATGAATATCCAACAACCTGACATTGTCCATCATATCAGCAAAAACTCGTGCACGATTCATATTGAAGGAGCCTCCTGAAACTTCATAAGAAAAAAGGATTTTGTTGAAATCACCCAGAGCAACCCAAGAAACTTGCGTGCTAATTGCTTCCAAGTGAGCCCAAAGGCATGGTCGAACCATTGGGTTAGGAGAAGCATAGATAGTTGTACAAAACTGCAGTTTATTGAACTTTTTAATGGAAAATGTAATAGCTTGGTTGAACGAATCAACAAGATCAAACGAAAGATCTTTCCTAGATGAAAGAACTCATATCCCCCCAGAATGACCTTGAGCCTCTTAAAGAAAAACTGGTTGGTATCCCAAGGAGTCCCATATGTTAGTGACTCTAGAAAAAGGAGCACAGGTCTCATAAAGGAGAAAAATATATGGTTGAAACCTTCACACCAAGTCACAAACATGGAGCAATTTACACTTTCCCACCGCGCCACAAATATTCCAAGATAATATGGTTACATCCTTAAACATATCCATAAAAACTAGGAAAAGATGAAGGTCAGCATAAAATTAATGCTGAGGGGGTCTCGGGGGGTTGTTCGTCGCATGAGGAATATCAATTGGAGTTGTAGTAAGGACAACGTCCATTGCTCCTATAGAGTTGGTCTCGTCCAAAGGCATCAGGTAACTGGTTTTGGAAATAAGTTAAAGGTTGATTGTTGACTTAACCTCATTTCCCAGATCATAGATGCACGTTGCAGATGATTCCATCACTTTAGGGCTAGACGTTGCATGAGATGAACCCTTCATTCCCATAATACCCTCGACTTTCTTTTTCCCAGCACTAGCATTCTTCAAAAGTTAAGAGATAGGGGTACTCTAGTCCTTTCTCAGGCGTTTATTCTTTGACAATTTCTTAAAAGAAGAAACACCTGTTTTCGAGGTTGACCCCTAGCCCATTGACACCTGATGATTAGATTTCAAAGAAGGAGAATGACGGTTATTAAAACCCTTATCCTTCATATCCGTTGAAAATGGGATATGATTGATAACCTTCCCAGTTTCCTTATTTTTCTGAGATTTAGGGTTGTTACAAGATCTACACTTCACCACAAGCCACTCCCCTTGTAATGGGTCTTCCGTAACTACCTCTTGATCATTAATACCTATCATAGCTGGCGAAGATTGCGCCGGCTAAGAAGCAACAACATTAACTGTCAATGATTGTGTCCCTACTGGTGGCACCATCATCGGAGTAGACTCAACTATCACCGACTGAGGAGTGTCAGAATTAACTACCTTTGTAGGTTTATCAGTGGTTTTTGCCACTTGCGGTGTGCATTCTCTAGTCAAGTGACCATGACAGCCACACGTTGAGCATATACGATGGAGTCCTTCATATTCAACGTGATACCAATGATTCTTCAACAAAACTCAACCAATAATAGGCTTTGTAAGGTCCGCCTCAATACACACTCTAGCAAACCGCCCTCTAAGCGCATCAAGAGTTTTCATATCCACTCGAACAGGCCTCCCAACTACAGATGCTAATGCCAGCAAAATGCTTTCATAATAAAAGATAAGATTCAAACCTGGATAGCGAATCCAGACTAGAGTTTTATAACTAGGTTAGTTAAATGAATTTTTTTTCACTAAGTTATTATTTTACTCATTTTTATAAAATAAAATAAAAGGATAAAGATAAATTATAAACATATATGTACATTCAGTTACGGTTAATATAAACAAATTAAAAAAAATGGCCTAAGCATTTAAAAACTAGTCATGAATAATATAATAGTTTTAGTAAGCATTGAAAAATATATCTACAAGATTACTATATGGCTATGATGTTTAAATTATTATTATTATTATTATTGTTTTATTATTATTGTTGTTGTTGTTGTGATTGAAGGCAAAGATAAATGTATCTCTGTGACTAAGTAAGTAATTGAGAAGACTCTGCCAAGTGTAACACCCCTTATTACTATTAAAGATGTTCTTATTAATTAAGAAATTTGTGAAGTAATTTGATATCCAATTATTGAAAATGGACTTTAAAATACGGGGAAATGTGTTTTTCCTTTAAAATGTTGTTACTTAAAATTCCAAATGACAATCATCAACAATCACTTATTAATATATCAAAATCCCTTTTAATGAAATACCGGTCTTAATAAATCAAACTCATTTTATAAGACAAAAATTCGTTGCAAACCATGAAACATAACTTAATTAAGAACATCCTCATATCCATCATTATACAATTCTATTACCCAGAATATACTTATACATTTACATTCTTGGAATTTAACACATTATACATTTGAGACACATATAAAGAATTGGTACATCATAATATTAAAACCTAGTCTACCCTCTTTTATACAAGATAGGATTGAGACTCAAAGCAGTGACTCAAAGAAAATTTCAAAATACCCAATTAACCCATGTAGCATCCTAGAAGGATCCTCTTCTTTCTCTTAAACGCCCACTCATGTTCACAGTGCTTGTCGTAGATTTTCCATTCCATCTTCATTGTTTGCACAAGATCATTCGTCTAAATCTAAGAAATAAAGGCGTATGGAGTGAGTCTCCCTCCTCCTCTAAACTAACAACCAAACGACCTTACAGTCACAAACAAACAAACAACATGAACCACCATATTGTGGTACTCTCACGAGTCTCACTTGAAACCCTGAACACATTTCAGACTAGTCCTTAGCTCATCACATCTCGTCATAACTTGGGTCAGCTGCCACTGGAACTCCTAGAACTCAGTGGACTTACATAATTTAAGCTCGATAACTTGCTAGGAGTACACCCTTCACCACAGTGCAATGGTAGGGCTCTCACTAACATGGTTATGCCTCGTATTTGTCGGGATTGCCAAGTCGGCACTGTGGAAAACGCGACCTCAAACTCGACACCAGATCCCCAAGAAACATCAAGTCAACGAGCATACCTCGGGTACCACTATGTGAGGCCATCCAATCTCTGAGGACTGACTCCTCAACCACTCACCCTAACGGGATTTATCTTTTACAAGTCTATGTGGGCTTCTCTACCAAAGGTACTCGACAACGGTCCTCAATCAACATATGTCCCAGATATACAACACGGAGATCCAACTCCCCCACTATCTTAATGGTTAAACATTACGACACCGTCATCTCACAAGCACAATGCTCACTGTAGATAAAGCCTTCACACGACCTCTCAACACTTGCCCATTTGATCTTTAATCATGCCAGGACATCCTCTACAATCCACGTATCGCCTTTATCCATGAACAAGTCCATTTCAATGGTCACAAGCGACCCAACGATGGAGGTTCTTCCCATTCCTTTCGTTTCTCACCGCGATTAGAAACAACCAACAAGTTTTCAAACCACAACACATGTGCGTAGTGCACTTCACCCAATCATAACCTAATTCATGACTTCACAAAGTTATTATATTTTATAGGGATTCTTGCTTACTCTCAAGTTTTATGCTTGCTTTAATCATCAAGTCTCAAGGTCCATGCAAGGGTCCTAAATTTCCTTCTAAGTCCAAATATCTAGCATCCTCCACGTGCAAAGGTACTTATTAATTACCAATCCATAATATTATTAGATTCACACTCTTTAATTACAATTTATTCACTATTGTTCATGGTGAATATTATTAGTTACTAGAATTTCATCCTAGTATTCATAAATGCGCTCCATTTGGAGTTCATTTGCTCCCATCCAAGAATGCAATATTCTTGTTCCCACAATCAACAAATCATCACAAGAATTAACATGCACAAACAATATTCCAGCACTTATTGCCCGAGGATCACATTCCTCCCGATCTCCAATTTACAGTTATAAACAAGATAAATAGCAATAGTCAATAAATAACAATTCAAGAATAAACATCATTAATAATTAATACACTAACATTTATGAGAATATCCCCCTTTATAGGTGGAATACTTCTTCATTAACACAAATAAGCCAAACAGCACCACTTATGCAATTATTCCAATTACATTACAATTAAGCACATAGAGCTGAAATCATCAATCATAAATTATTTGACAAAGTAAATTAACTTATAATTTCACCAAATTTTCAGAGACACTTCTCAGGATTTATATATTAACACATAAAATTATCTCCCACAAATTCAACCCACAAGTAATATTTTTGGAATTAAAAACAGTGGCTGAATGCTCTCTGAAAAACACACTTTAGGAATTTTAGAAACTACTAATTCAACTCTTTTTTTCATGAAATTTTGCAGAGAACATCCCTAGCATGTTTATCATAACATATAATTTTTCCAGCATGTTCCAACCACGAAAAATTCGCTTTTTGTATTTCAACATCAATATTGTTTCAGAACAGAGTTTACAATGAGAAAATGAAATTAAATACAAAAAGCGCTTACAAAATTCTGAAAATATTCATGGACACTCCACATGGTCCAAAATGTGTCACAAAATTTTCTCAGAGCAAATTTCCCGCGAAAAGTTATTTTTTTCATTTTATCTCTCAGTTATCCAGCTTTTGGGTTTTTCAAAGGGAAAATGGGGAAAAATACTTTCCAATATTTTATGACTTTACAAAAATTCAGGAATGATCCTCATGGTATTTTAAAATAACCCATGGTTCCATTTTTCCAAAATCACTTTTCAAAATATTTATAAAAATCAAAACAGCCCCATTCTCAGAATCAACAGTTTTCGAACATAAATCCTGTAAAAATAGTTACAGTGCTCAAAAAAATATGAAAAAAATACCATGACATCCAGAGGTATCAAAAAATATAAAAATGTATTTACATACTCAAAATCATTCACTAAATCCAAGAATAAAAATCAAACACAGTTGTAGAGCAAAAATAACAACTAGCTCATTTCAAGTTTTTCAAAAGTTCTTGTGACACCCATGGTGTCTATAGACTACCAACTATAGCCACAATCAATGTTCAACAAGAAAATAATAAAATAGCTTATGAAAGAAAGAAACTCCTCTATACCTCCACGAAACAAAAATCCAATCGGTGGGTTTTGAAGCTCTTGAGCTCCTCTCTAACATACTAGAATTTCAAAGGAAGAGGATTTGATCTTGGTCATGAAAATCTAGAGGGAAGTTTGTGTTTCTAGAGAGAAGGTGGAGAGAAAAGAAAGAAACTTGGAGAAGTTGGAGAAATGAGAAAATGAGACATACACACATATATGAAGAGAGAGAAAAGCAAAATTTTAAAAATCCCCCTCTTGTCCCTAGCTAGGGCCGGTGCACACTTCAAGGCACTAGGGTCTAGGTTTTTTTTTTTTTTTTGAGTTGGGCCCACACTGGTCCATTAGGTGTAGGGTTAGGGTTTCTCAAGGTTAGGGTTAGGGTTTCTGTGCATTTTTGGTCATTTGGGTCACTAACAATCTCTCATATGGAATTTTAATTTAATCTCACCTTACTTAATATTTTCTCTAAGACATAAAATAATTAATTAAATTCTTAACAATTTATTTCCATTAATTTTATTATTTCTATAATTAATCTGCCACTTATAATTAATTTAACAGTGAAACAAATTAATTAAGTCATATGAATCACTAATTCTATTTTTATTTCTATCTAGTTATTTCTAGACTGGAGTTAATAAAATTGGGCTTAATTGAGTTTAATTACCTTAATTAGAATTTATAAATCACTAATTACTTTAGAACCTTTAATTTCACTAATTAAAGTTATTACCAATTTATTAGTAAGTCATTTGTGTCATTAAAACTTTGATTTTTCATTCTAGACAAAAGTTCCACATATTTACCATAATGTCATTAATGAGTTGACCAAAACCCGTTCCTTTGACTTTTGACCAATATGAGTCTATCTTTGACTCTTCAAATTTTGAACTTCCCTCCACAAATTTTTAGTGTCTCTACTTAACCATTATTAAGTAATTCTTATTTTATTTATTTTCTATTATTTTTCTTAATTACTTAATTAATCACTAATTATATTTAATTACTCAAAACACATATTTTTCTTATTTAGATCAAATAAATCCCAATTAAATCATAATTAAATCACACAAGTACTTACTTATTGAGTTGTAATCTTTACGTTGTTACACCAAGAGTATCCAGAGAGTATATAACAAAAACCAATGTCCGAGTCTAGGTCTTACCTGGACTATGTTATGAGAACATATGTCCTAGTGTGTAGGGATCATGCTTTGAAAGCATGTGTGTCTGTGTCAAGAAAGTCACAGCTTGGTACACTGTGAGATGAAAGGTAGGAACCTCTAATAGAGTCTAAGGGGTTTGGCATCAAGTAAGTGAGTATCTTAATGGTCGAGGGTCGCGTCCTCGAACCGGGCACTCATGATCCCAGCTTGAGCACCCCGATACCTGCTCATCACCAAGATTGGTGTAGTATATACCTCTATTTAGGGTTGTGACCCTGAGCTGAAAGATTGCTCGTTTCTAGAGAAGATAAAGTCGAAGTCGTGATGTCAGTACCATTGTTTTTTTAGGAGAGGTATACGAACTCCCAATCACTTCTTAAGTTCTTGATGATTGAAGAGAATCATCAGAAATAGGTATGGATCCATACATATGGAAACGGTCTATGGTTGAGTCATAACAACTTAGGTCAGACCCTAGGTTCCCTTGTATTTATTTAACGAACACTTGTATGCTTTAAGTTATAGGTTAGACCTACGAACCTGTTGAGAAAATGATTGAGGCTATATAAATCCTCACTCCTTGTTCTATGTTTTCTGTATTTTATTATGTGATCACGGTACGAGCAGATGATAGACCCATTTCATGGGATGGCGAACGTTCACATCAGCTATAGCCCATTAAGACGTTGGTACTCATAGTCACTGGTATTAATACAATCCAGGGACCCGTCACTTATACTTTTATGTCTCCTATTCCTGGCGTATGGTTACCAATAGCTCAGTTTACTATCCATATGACTGTCTCTTCTTCGACTGTTCCGCATGGATATGTTAGGGCTGCCCCACCACCACCTCCTCCACCTGCAGATGATCTTCACATGGATGTTGTACCCGTTCCTACTCCTGATCTAGCTACCATACCAGCTCCTTACATCCAGTATTACATGCCTCCAGTTCAGCTTCCTTTGGACTAGTCCCCACCACCTTATGAGCCAGGCATGGCCAATGGCTGGCTGACTTCTTCATCTTCTAGTAGTTCAAGACTACAGATGGCAGGAGGGCATTTGCCTAATGGACATGCACATGATGAGGACGCCGAGATTGAGGATTCTGAGGATACACAATGAGGATGCTGACTTAGGATGGATCAAAATTTTTTGGGTACCCTTAGTGGTTTTTGGGGTATTATATAGATATGTTACTGCTCTGACATAGGCCCTTATTTTGTTGTACATATGGGGCGGGTAGTTAGAGTTGAATTTCTGATGTATCTTTTGTTTGTACAACTCTAGTCGTCAATGATGATGTACCTTGAACTTGATGCATATATATATATATATATATATATATATATATATATATATGACTCCAGGATGTTTACTTTGAGATCATAGTTCTTTATGTAAAATAATTCCGACATATAATGATCTTGAAAATGTTAATATGAGAGTTTAAAGTGAAAAAAAAATAGCACTTTTAATAAAATATTCAATTAAATTAAATAAATAACCTTTAAATATAGTAGGTGTTACACACCTTGCCTCACACCACGCTCATAAGCAAAAAAAAACCCGCCAGCACCTGCAAAAGGAAGCCCCAATCAAGAGTATCAAAAGCCTTACGAATGTCAACTTTTAAGGCTAAGTTACCACCAAACGCTCTATAATTAAGTAGATTAATGGCTTCTAAAGTCGTAGCTATACACTCTCGAATATGGCACCTCTGAACAAATCCACACTGGTTAGGCAAGATTAATTTGGGAGAAACTTTGGCCAACCTGTCAGCAAGGACCTTGGAAATAACCTTAAACTGGAAGTTTGCCAATGCAATTGGACGAAAATGATTAATACTATCCGCTCTAGGCACTTTCGGATTTCGGAATAAGCACAACAAGGCTTGAATTCATATTTGGAAGCAACAACTCTGAGTAAAAAATTGCCTTACCGATTTGAAAACATCAATCCCCACTATATCCCAATAAGCTTAGAAGAAGCATGCACCAAAACCATCAGGGCCTGGGTGTAACATCCTGAAATTTTAATATAATTTTGTTGTTTAAAAGATTAAATTGTTATGAGATTTAGTATAAAAATTATTAGTGTAAGAATTTATTTGAATTAAAATAAATGAATTATCATTATATAATATATTATTTGAAATGTAGTATCATGATATATTATTTGAATTGATTATGATATTATTTTATTTGGTAGAAATCTTATCATGTTTTATCTTAATATATCTTGAAAGAAAAGAAAATAATAGATAATGCTAATTATGAGATAAATCTAGATAATAAAGTAGAAAAAGATAAAGAAAGATTTGACAAGCCAAATCTATTGAAACGAATCAGATGTGACCCAATCTTAAATCACATACTCCTTCACCTATATAAGGATAGGTAGTTTCCTTCCTAGAATTACATAGTTAGTCTCTTGAGAAATAGAAAATTAGTAGATGGTTCGAAGATTGAGGAGAAGGAAGAAATAGAGTGGATCTTGTTGATGCAATCGATAGATAAGAGGAAGAATGAATGAATAGTGGGAATTACTTTGCTTCAAGAGGTGAGTAAAACATTTTTTTTCTTTTACATCCTCCATGGTATATTTCTTGATGAATTTTCTTTGAGATCTTAATAAATAATTTTAGTATATTAATGTTCTCGATCGGTATTATAATTGAACTACAATTAGACAATTATATAACCTGAGTATAATTTTAACACCCAGACAATTATGCACATCAACATATCCTAGTTTGTTTCTACAACTGTGTTGTTTGCATTATCTCTTTATTTAAGTTTCACTTCCACTGCCTATTTCATTACTTTGGCTCAACTATAGCCAACAAGAGGTGCCTCTCTTGCTACGACCTTTAATTAACCCACTGGTCCAAGTGGGCGGACTGTCAACTCCGTTATAAGGAAGAGTCTCCTGATGTGTTCTTCTCTATGAAGAACCCCTTTCTCCCTATGAAGAAGGTTACTTTTCCCCATGGGTGTCAGGGTGACGGTTCCCGTAGCTCACCTCTAGGGGGCCTCTTATCTTACTAATGCGACAACCCCTCATGAGTTGCCCAACTCATTCTTCACTCTTTTAAAAACATATTTTATAAAAACTGTTTTGTAAACCTTTAACAAACCATCTCACCTTGGTAATACAGGGGATCCTTAGCCCTTTGCACACCGTTGTACGCCGAGTGTGCGACTCTCGGATGTGACTGGTACCGGGGAAGGATTCTACCCTATGTTACCGAGGAGATATCCTTTCTAAAAACCTTCCTTTGAAACTATCTTTTTCTTCAAAACCTTTATGAAACTTAGGGGAAACACCCCACTTATTACCAAGAGGCATAGGTATAGTCTTAAGTGTTTTATGTATCTTTTATCAAAAATGGTTTATCATAACATACAATCCCAAGCACATGCAACAACCACATGATTGCAATAAAGGCGCAAGCACAACATCACAAAACGTCAAGGTACAAAGAGGAAATGAAGCAATAAAAATTATACAAAGATCATACATAGAGGATAAAGATATAAACATACGTAAGCTAAACACATACTTCTCACATAGCTTTCAACCCCTTTCTGGAGGTTTCAAGCTTAGCCTAGCATGTTTACACGCTTAGCATGACCCTCTAAGACTAAAAATCTCCACTTTGCACTTATCAGGCTAAGCCTAAATCTGAGGCTCAAGTGCAAGTCCCCTGAAGCTAAAATACCCAATCTGTGCGTTTCAGGCTTTAAGCCCAAATCTAGGGCTCAACCGCAAGTCCCCTGAAGCTCAATACCAAATATGTGCACTTCAGGCTTCAAGCCCAAATCTGGGGCTCAGCCGCAAGTCCCCTGAAGTTTAATACCAAATATGTGCATTGCTTCAAGCCCAAATCTGGGGCTCAGCCGCGCACTACAGATATCCATGGCTTCCTAAAAGCAATACAAGCTTACCATTCACTCATATAACACTCCTATTACAAAACTCAGCCCTTAAACAACCTAAACAACCTCTCAATCTCTCCCAATCACTCAAAAACCATCATAATCTTACTTAGGGATCAAATAGGGGAAAAGGGGATAATCAAGAAAACAAGAACTATGGAGGGATGGGGAAGACAAGGAGAGGAATCACTCACCTCGGGGTACTCGGATCTGAGCTCTGAGCACTGGATCCCTGATCTCTACTCCACTTCTCTCCTCTTCCTCTTCTTCCTTCTTCTCCTCTTTCTCTCTAACTCATTTCTTTCTTTTCTCATTATCTCTCTAACTTTCCCTTCTCCTTCTCTACTTAAACCGTGTGTGTGTGGGCTTAGTGGGCCTTGGCTCCCCATCTGGGTCCTATTTGTAACCCCCCTTTCTTATAAAACATAATTTAACTATTTAATTTATATTATATATTTATTTCAAAGTTCTACTAAACGCGAATAAGCTAAACAGAATTAGGAGATCAGGATACCCGGAAGGCCACCACGACAGCATCACGTTCCAGATTACGGCCACATGTGGAATTGCCAATATCCTTCACCCCACAGACTATATAATCACAAACTATAAGGTCCTGTTTAACAAATTCTGCTCACCCCAAAAATCAATTCTCAAATCATATTCATTTCACATGACTACCGCAGTCTCGGTTAGTCAACAAAATCATTTCTCATATATCAACTCGTTTCTCATGACTACCGCAGTTCCGGTTAGTCAACAAAATCATTTCTCATATATCAACTCGTTTCTCATGACTACCGCAGTCCCGGTTAGTCAACATTTATTCTTTCTTTTCTTTCTTTTCTTTTCTTTCTTTTCTTTTCTTTTCTTTCTTTTCTTTTCTTCTTTTTCCTTTTCATGGCTACCGCAGTCCCGGTTAGCCAACATCAATTATTTTTCACTTGAATCTTTATAAATCCCCCAAAAAGACTCATGCATATGCAATATGTTAATAATCACAATTAAATAAGTAATTTTAAACAATCACCTACAAAAATATAAACATTCAACAATTTCCAACATCATTCACAACACAATCAAGCCAAATCAAGCAATTTCAATCCAACAACAAACCAACCAATCAATTTCAATCCATCACAACACATCATCCAATCAATCAAACATGGTTCCAAACAATTATTTCAAGCTTCTAATATCAATTATATAAATCAATTTCATCTTTTTATGGCTCTTGATCAAATCTTGAATCTAAACCTAACAACATGTTTTTCTACATTCCAAATGGTCTAAAATGAAATTAAATGCCATGATCCTTACCTAGAATCCTTAGTTTGATGGATAAACCTTTGAATCCCTTTTCTCCCTTTCTCCTTTGTCTTCTTGAAATTTTAGGGTTTTTCTCCCAAATATTTCTCTTTGACAGTACTGAATATGAGCTCTAACTGATACAAGCAAATGATCTCGGAGTTTAAAACTTTTTATATCAAATCGAAACTCTTGAAATCTTTTTTATAGAAAGGTAACCCACTTCTAATATCAACATCCAGAAAATTTTATAAAAAATTTCTAAGTCAGCAGCCCTGAATTTTGAGTGCTCACTGAACATAGCTCAAAGAAATGTAAATTTCTCCCACTTCCCAAACTTGTTTTGAGCTGAACTTTTTACAGTAGAAAGGTAACATCTTTATCTTTCTAAAAAGATAACCCTTGATCCCAAATTATTTCCCTATTGTTCCCAGTAAATTTGTTTCTAACAGCCTAAGTTTCAGACTCAAAACAGAGCTCAAAAACCCTTGCCCTGTTTCTTTTCAAAATGTTAATTTAGAAATTGGACATGATAATTTTTGTAATTTATATGGATAAAAATATTGTTTTGTCTAGTTTCTAATTGTGCAAAAACGAAAAATAAAAATTAAGCACACAAGTGGGAATTTGAGAAAAACCGAGACATGTTCCAGGGGAAACTCGAAAACAGAAAAACCATTTTGGGAGTCATGGATGAACTTCAAAAAGAGGTTTTCTCTCTATGGTGTCAACATAAAAGTTGTTCCTTTTTGTGTTTATTTTCATTTAAAACAAATTTCGTGAAAAACCAACGGTTAGATCTCCCAAAAATCACAAAATCGTGGAGGCTGTCCAGGGCTGGACGAACCAAACAGCCACTGCCACTTTGTTTTGTGGTTTGATTTTTTTCATGGAAAGCTTACCAAATAATTTCAAGAAAATTTGGACATGGTTTCCTTTGTTTTATGAGTCTTTCCAATCAATTCCAAAGATTAAAACAATCCAAAGACAGCATATAAAAATCTCACACAGTCACAAGACACAAATCACAACTAGCTCATTTCGGGTTTTCAAAAGTTCTTGCAACAACCAAGGTATCTACTGACCATCAACAGCAGCCACAATCAATATTTAACAAGAAAACAAGAAAATATCTTAGGGAAGAAGAAAACCCCTCCATACCTCCTAGTTTCTTCCACCAAATGCAACAAAAATAGGTTGGTTGAGTAGCTCTAGTCTCCCTCTATGATATATCCAAGATTAATTGGTAGAAACTTTGATTTGGAGGCTCAAATATTAGAGAGAAGATGCAGAATATTTAGAGAGAAAGAGGGAGAAGAGAGCTTCGGGAGAGTGGAGGAAGAAAACAGAGAATTGAGGGAAAGAAGAAGCTTGGGCACGTCTCTTATTTGGGATAAATTTGTAATTTTGCTATTTGCAGCCACCCTTCCTCTAAGGATACCCCCTTCTCTTATTTTTATTTCTTTTTATTTTTCTACAACTTACGAAACTCACGTAAAAATCCCAAAAATCTCAAAATAACACTATGAATTTAAATTTAATTTCCTTTTTCGGTATTTATCAAGTACTTAATATACGTTACGAAAAATCACAGTGTTACAATTCTCCTCAACAAGAAAATTTTCTAATTAAATCTCTCACGTTCATACTTATTGGGTTGAAATTTTTGGGGTGTTACACTATTATCTTATTCTTGTCAACTCTTAATATAAGGTAACTATTATTAATAATGCCTAAGGGTATCCTTTAACCATTAAATATATAGACTATTCCACAATAGATGTCTCCTTATTATTTTGACTAATGTCCATAAATTAGGGATGTTACAGTTGAGCTCTACATCATAAAAAACTATAGGTTGGTAAGAACCCCTTTTTTCACCTTGGGTCTCTTTGTTCTTTCTTTTCTCTTTTCCTTCCTTTGGGATGACCCATAATGGGTATTTGATGCAAAAATCCTTATGAATGTTGTTTTGGGTTGTGTTTCCATGAGTATGATGTGGTGGTGCTGAAGATTGGAGGAAATCCCTCGGTGGAGCTCAAGATCCTTTTCTCTTCTTCAAATCCTAGCTTGGAGATGCTTGTAGGTAAGTGAAGCTCACCCATTTTTCTTGTTGGGGTGTAGTGTTTAGAAGCTTAAGGGATGATTATTGATGTGTTTATTATGAGTTTGAATGCTTGGTAGCCATTATGGTGTTAAAAGCTCGAATTCATGAAGAGCTTTCATTGCAGATTTCACGATTTTAGCTTAAGCTAATTTTTGACACAATGAGTCTGGACGAATTTAGCTTAAGCGAAAATATTTTAACTTAAGCTAATTTTGGAAAGAATGAGTCTAGATGGATTTAGCTTAAGCAGAAATATTTTGGCTTAAGCAAATTTTGGTCAGAATGTCTAGACGGATTTAGCTTAAGCTAATTTTGGTCAGAATGTTTAGACAGATTTAGCTTAAGCGAAAACAATTTGGCTTAACCCAATTTTGGTCAAAATGTAATGCAGCACCCTTAATTTTAGAGCTTAAGACTATAATAGAAAATTAGAGTTCTAATGACACAAATAACTTACTAATGAGTTTGTAATGAATTTAATTAGAGAAATTAAATGTTCTAAGATAATTAATGATTTAGAAATTTTTAATTAAGGTAATTAAACTTAATTAGGTTCAATTTTATTAATTAAAGTCTAGAGAGAAAGTAATTAATTAGTAAAGTGCACTTAACTTAAACTAGAGTTAATTAAATAAGTCTAGGCCTGATCAAAGTAATTAAGGTAGACATGGAATTAATTTAATTAGCATTTCCTATAGCACCCTAAAAATTTACGACTCAGAATATAGTAAATGTTGTGCCTGCATACTCTATAAAAGCTTAATTGAAATTAGAATTAATCACAAATGAAAATTATTTTAATTAATTAAGAAACTTGTATTATATGTATGTTATTTTACGTGACAAATTTTAGTGAAATTCAAATTTAATTAAAATTTAATTTTTGCACTGTGTAAAATTACAATATGTAAGATTGCACTACATAAATTTACACTGTGTAAATTAATATTGTGAGATTAATTTAAATTACACATTTCCCTAGATAATTAGCACAAGGATCAAGGTTAATTAACTTGAGATTGACCATTTTTGGTTAAAGTAAAATTTCCATTTTTTCCTAAAATCTACAGTAGTCACTTTTGACCAAAAATTCAAAAGCAAAATTAACCCCAAATGGCATGCCTTGGTCAGCCATGCTTGTGCACCTCATTAACCAACAATTAAACCCACAACACTCCCTAAAATCCTAGATCTTGAAGCCTCTAATTAACCCCTAGACTACACAAACTCACCTCACACTCTAGAACTGATTAAAAGCCAAAATCAAAAGTGTGAAGCCCTATTTTATGCTCAGTTGGCCATGAGCTTTGAGAGTGAGAGGAGAAGAGTTTTGTTGCTTGCTTGGTTCTTGTTGGTCCTTGGCTTGGAGTTCTAGGAGTTCAAGTGCTCTAATATTGCATCCTTAGGCTATTTTGTGTTCATCACTTGAGGTATGGAGGAGTCCTCTTGCCTTGCTCTAGCCTTCATGTTATTTCATGGAGTTTTTCTCCATATATATGTTGTATGAAGCCTTGTTTGGTGTTATCTCTCAAAGATCTCTTCATTTGCTTGATTTTTACTTGCTTTCATGTATGTGACTACACCTAGGGGTGGGCACGGGTCGGATCAGGTCGGATCAGATCGGATCGGATCCATGGTATTTTTTTATCCGATCCAATCAATTTTAATCAATTTGGATCGGATCGAATTTTGCCTAGTTTGACTCTGCAATCCGATCCAAACCAATTCGATTATAATCAGATTGGATCGGATCAAATCATCGGATTTATTATTAAAATAATAAAAACTGAAAATTTTTTTTTAAAAAAAATAGGAAAGTGATTCTAATAGTATGCAATTTAATACATGTAACTCAAAAATTATTTTTTAACTACTAGTCTAATATGAAACATGTTTCATTCCAAGTTAAAAATTAAACCATGTCTTATACTATAATTATTATTTTAGTAATAATTGATATGCTGCCTTAAAATGAAAAAATACAATAAGTAATCGGGTGGATCGAATTGAATTGGATTTTCAAAAAAGAAATCCGAGATCCGGTTCGAACTTATCATATTTGCAATTTTTTAATCTAATCCGAACCAATGATCCAAACCAATCTGGATTTTCCGGTTTGGATTGGTTCAGATTTACCGGGTTGTCAAATTGATCTGGATCCATGGCCACCACTAGCTGCAGCTGTGTTGATACTTATTTAAAAAATGTCTTGGCCTTGAGATTTGTTTTCGGCAAAGCGTTGATATTTATTTAAAAATTTTCTTGGCCTTGAGATTTGTTTTCGGCAAAGCAAGCATTCAGTGCTTTTGTCTTTCTCTTATTCAAAGGTCATACAATTCTTTCTCTTTTTTTTTTTAGTAAAAGTTTAGAGAAGCTGGGTTTCAAGCCCACTAGGGTCAGGATATGTCTAAGCGTTTATACAGATAGTTACATATCGCCCACTAACATTAGTAGCAGGATTCGAACCTACATCCTTGTAAGATGAGTCCAATCCTTACCAACTAGACTAACCATTATTAGCTAGGTCATAGCATTCTTATATTGCTGAGTCTGGGTTGGTCACTCTTGGTTGTTGCTGTTTTGGTTTCCCTCTTGTAATCTTGGACTTAAAAAATAAAACGAAATCACTCCCTATTATTTACAGTCGTCACTTCTTGTCTCACTCTCTCGCTCCTGTGGCATGGTAGGGCACTGGTGCTAATGTCAAGAACTAGTTAGAATGTTTTTGTTCAACTTTAATTGAGCCTTTGGTCACGTACTCCTCCTTTGCAATTGCTTCTTTGGTAACCCTTCACTTTTCTCAAAGTAAAAGGTACATATGAAAGAAAAACGTAAAATTATAATAAGTGAATGAAAATTTTAAAATGAAAAACAATTTGATCCAAAAAGAAATGGAAAACAACTGAATTTCATCCATTTAATTACCGTGATGTGCAAAAAGAATTATTTGTAAAATCAAAATTCCTTTGCAAAATGTTGCTAGACTTGTTTAAAGAAGCAATATAGCAGATTGTTCTTCAAAACATTACATCTTGATCCCTTAGAATTTCGACATTTAGACTTGTGGTTCCAAAAAGAAAGGGTCGACTCTCTTCTAACAGACACCAAAAAAAGATACACAAAGGGCAAAGCAAATAAAGTTGGCAAAGACTGCTGTGGATTTTCCCCTCAAAGTGTGGAGACAGACACACTTGTGTCATAATTTACAAGTTCCATTCCTTCATCCCAAGTCTTTTCACAATTCATGCTTGATACTATGGAGGAATTCCCAATAATAGTTTAGCATGTGATCTGTAGGTGTCACTCTATCCCACATTCCTGTAACAAATATAGCATATGCATCGGCTGCATACCTGATTGAGAAAGAATCAGAGTATCAATAGAGGGAATAAAAGAGATATATAGCACTACCTAAATAATCAACAAAAGAGTGCACAAAATATGACATACTTGCCAACACCATGCAGTTGAGTTACATGAGTCCAACTTTCATCCAAGTATTCCTCAGAGAGGCGCTGTAGCATTTTCGCCCTTTTGTGCTGAAAACCTAAAGTCTGTATTGTCTTTTCTATTTCCTCTCTTGGAACTTGTGTACAAGATTTTGCATCTGGACATAACTTGAAGAAGTTTGACACAATCTTTTTTGTCTGCATTTTGCAAAATAATCCATCAGTAAATATATGTGTGTATAATTTCAACTTTTACACTGTACCTAATGGTCCATCTTAATTAAAAGGAAACCTCAAATGCTAAAGGTATGTTTTAACAAAAGCAGAAATTCAACTCTGCCAATAACCACTGGTTCTAATGGCTTCCTGGTTCCTAAATTTAACATATTCTCAAACCATGCACCTACCTAATTGACATTATTCACCATATACCATAAATGAATTAATGGACTTCAATATTCAACAACCAATATGAACAAGACTACAAGAGTATGAAGAATTCAGGATAGCAGCACTCTAAGTATTCATTGCATGTAACACCATTAAGATTCAAGCGTTCCTCTCCAACACACCCCAGATGATAGCATAAACTGTAGAGTGCAATTGAAATGAAATCTCTAAAGGAATGAAACCCAGTTTGAAGAATGATCTTGGATAGATTAGAAGTGACAATTGAGCAAATAATTAAAAGTGGATACAGTAAAAATGTGAGGCAAAAAACTCTGTAGTTTAAATTGAACATTTCCCACTCAAATGTCCTCCCAATAATTTTGAAAATTCTTTATTGCCAACCATCAAGCAAAAGGTCCTCAAGATATGAAAAGGATGGCATCTATAGTCCTCTATACTCTATACAGAACTCCCTAAATTATTTTTTTCTCTTCTGGAACACATCAAGAACTTGACACCTCCTGACTGATGATTTCATTCATTTGTTCAATAATCACCTATTTATTCAAGGCAACATGGCATCAATCGTAAAAAAATAGTGAATAGAAAAGAAGCCAATGTTAGCAATTCTATATGGCATGGAAGAAGTGAAGAACTTAATAACAACCCAGCAACATTTTTCCAATAATAAAACTAATCCATGTCAAATTATAAGAGAAATGCTAGCAACACATTCTTTTCAATAAACTCTACTGTTAGCTGAATTTATTGGAAATTACAAATTTTTGTAAGTCTCACTATTTAATGAGTCTCTCTCTAACTTTGTAGTTTTTAATAAATTTTAACCAACAGTAGAGTGTGTTGGAAGGAGTGTTAGAGAGTGTTGTGAGCACAATTACAAGAAAGATGACTATGTAGGCTTAATTGTTACATTACTTAAGATACAAAAGATATTGGAAATATTATGGAATAAAATAATTGTAGATTCGCCAGAACTACGATTAAAATGTTATTCAGCTAAGAATTATATACTACATATTGATTTTCTCAATTAAAAAAGGCCCAAAGAATCACTTGGGGAAAGTTATGATATGCAACTTGGCAAGCATATAATTGCAGCAGGGGTGGTGAGGTTTTAGTAGGCGAGATTACAAGGAGATTTAACAGCTTGAAAGTCATTGACCAAGGTCCCCACAAACGAGTACATGTTGCACAAAATTAAACATTGGCTAAACAGTCTTTAAACTCTCAAATCAGATTATAAATATAAAATGTTAGCTAACTTTGACAACAAACCAAAGAGGCAAAGACATAACAAATTTCATTTGCCGGCAAAATTATATACTGTAATGTTGTGCATACATAGATTTGTAATAGTTCTTTCATATGAATGAGATAGGTATATATAAGACACCAAAATTGGTGCAAATCAAGCATATCACTAATATAAAGACAGAGAGAACTAAACATTCATTTTAATGAGATAAGCTTTACTGAGAACTTTGGACTAACGTGAAAGGAAAAAATCACTATGAAATTAGTCATTAACAAGCTTTTTATTAGAAGCAACAATTCTACCACTCACCGCAAGATCAACCATAATTCTCTAAGACCAAGAGAGAATAAGACATAATTCCCTAAGACCCAAAGAGGATAAGATAAAACATTAACAGCTGAGCTTTCATTTCAAAGATGGTAATAGCACATTGCTTTCTAAAGAAATAGCATATTAACCCATATAAAAGACATTTTATAAAGCCAATAACAAGAACTATAGCAGCTTTTTACTGAGCCTTTTAATGCAGATCAACATATGAATGACATTGATCTTGTAAAACAGCTACAAATGTAAGCGAGAAACATTTTCTGTTCCTCCAAACAGTACTCTTTCAAATAGAAAGATACAACAGCATGGTATATGATACCTGAGACCAAGAGTAAAGCATTGGCCTATAATAGGGCTAAAACGCAAAAATTATGTAAAAAATCAAAGCCTCCGAATGCTATTAAATTATTAGGTGAATAATTGAATATACCTGGCGACCAGCAGTCCGATTGAGAAGCATACAAATAGCCAACACCCTCCAAGGGTCATGAAGATGATTCTCTTGAATGAGACCAACCGCAGACCGTGGAGGCTTCCATGTATCATCAGGAGTTTTTCTTTTGTAAGCCTCATCCCATTTCTCAGAAGCAGAAAGATTTCTTTTAATTTCAACAGATTTTTTACTGCAATTAGATTTATTTTCCTCCAGTTTATCCTCCACAAAGTTTTCAAAGGTATGCAAAGCAATGGATTCAGACTTGCTTCCCTTGTCCAAAGGTTTGACATTAACCTTCTTACCACTATCATTATGAAAATAAGGGGAAACATATCTAATACCATGGGCATTTTTCTGAACTAGAGGTTTTGTCTTCTTAGGTTTAACTTTACTAGTTGTGGCTTTCCTCTTGACATTAATCTTTCCATTGTCAATTACATTTCCATCCTCTAGCAGCTTATGTTCAAGGAGCCTACGACCAGTACAACATGATTCAGCACCAACCTTCTTCACATTGTCACTTTGAAAGAAAGGAGAAACTTTTCGAATTTGAGCATGCTCAGCTGTCTCATCCTTCTTAAATGTTCTCTTGCCTTCATATTTAAAACTTTCAATGGGACCAAAAGTACAAGTACCCATTAAAGCAACAGAATCAAGGTCACTTTCATGGTCATGCGTTTTTACATTAACTGTCTTCTCATTGTCATTCTGAAAGTAAGGAGAAACCTTCCGAACATTGGCATGCTCCTCAGCTGTTTTCCTGCTAGTGGATTTTCTCTTCTTTGATTTAACTTTAATGGTTTCAATTTCATTTTGCAGTTCATCCTCAGAGAAGTCTCCAGAAGCAGCTGTTAACACAACCGAATCAGCATGAGTTTCAAGTACCTGTTGTTTAACATTCTTCCCTCCATTATTTTCCACCAGTTTATCCTCCATGAAATTTCCAAAGGTAGGTAAAACCATGGATTCAGACTTGCTTTCCTTGTTCAATGGTTGAACATTAAACTTCTTCCCACTGTCATTGTGAAAATAAGGAGAGACATATCTAACACCAACCTGGACTACATTTTCCTGAACCGCAGATTTCGTCTTCTTTGGTTTAGCATTAAAAGTTTCTGCATCATTTCCATTCTCTTGCAGCTTATTTGCAATGACTTTCTTCTTTTTCAAATTAATCATTGCATTCTCAATTAAATTTCCATCCTCTGGCAGCTTATCTTCAAGGAAGCCATCACCAGTACCAGGTAAAGCACTGAATCCAATCTCACTGTCATAACAACATGATCCATCATCAACCTTCTTCCCATTGTTACTTTGAAAGCAAGGAGAAACCCTTTGAATTTGAGCATGCTCCACTATCTTGTTCTTTGCAGATGTTCTCTTGCCTTGGAATTTAAAACTTTCAATTGCAATCTTATCACCATACTTACCCACAAAAGACACAGAATCAAAATCATTTTCATGATCAAGTGCTTCCACATTAACTGTTTTCTCATTTTCATTCTGAAAGTAAGGAGAAACCTTCCAAACCTTGTCATGCTCCTCAGCAGTTTTTTTATTATTGGATTTTCTCCTCTTCTTGGATTTAACTTTAATGATTTCAATTTCATTTCCATTTTCAGGCAGTTCCTCAAAGTCTCCAGAAGCAACTGTAAACACAACAGAATCAATATGACTATCAATTCCCTGTTGTTTAATCTTCTCCCCACTATTATTTCTCTCCAGTTTATTCTCAATGGAATTTCCAAAGGTGGGTAAAGCAACGGATCCAGATTTGCTTTCCATATTCAATGGTTTGCCTTTAATCTTCTCACTATCATTATGAAAATAAGGGGAAACATATCTTACACCAACCTGGGCTACATTTTTCTGAACCACAGATTTCATCTTCATGGGTTTAACATTACTAGTTTCAGCATCATTTCCATTCTTTTGCAGCTTATTTGCGAAGCCTTTGTTGTTCTTCTTCTTCTTGAATTTAATTGTTCCATTTTCCATTTCATTTCCATCCTCCAGCAGGGATCTCCAAGGAAGCTACTAACAATACCTGGTGAAGCAATGGATCCAATCTCACAACAACACGAATCAGCATCAACCTTCTTCTCATTGTCACATTGAAAGAAAGGTGAAAATTTTTGAATTGGATCATGCTCAACAGGCTCAAGCTTCTTGTTTCTTCCCTTGTATTTGGATTTAATCTTTTCAATTGCAATTTTATCTCCATTCTCTTCCTCCCTGTCTTGCACCATGAATCCGCAAGTACCCATTAAAGCATCAGAATCAAAGTCATTTTCATGATCAAGTGCTTCTACTTCAACAGTCTTCTTCACATTGTCAATCTGAAAGTAAGGAGAAACCTTTCTAACCTTGGCACTCTCCTCAACAGTTTTCTGGCTATTAGATTTTCTCTTCTTGGATTTAATGCTAATGTATTTGAATCCATTTCCATTTTCTTTCACCTTATCCTCAGAGAAGTCTCCAGAAGCAGCAGTTAAAACAATAGAATCAGCATAACCTTCATGTCCCTGTTGATTAATCTGTACCCCACTACCATCTTCCTCCAGTTTATCCCTCATCAACTCTCCAAAGGTAGGTAAAGCAATGGGTTCAGACTTGCTTTGCTTATCAAATGATTCGACATTAATCTTCTTTGCACCATCATTATGAAAATAAGGTGAAACATTTCTAACACCAACCTGAACTATATGTTTATGAACTTCAGGTCCCATTTTCTTGAGTTTGAATGTACTGGGTTCGTCATTATCACCATTCTCCCACAGCTCGTCCTCAACCGTCTTCTTTTTTTCCTTGGATTTAATCTTTCCATCTGCCAGCAGCTTATCTTCAACAAATCCAATGTCACAGTCATAACAACACAACTCAGGATCAATCTTCTCCCCGTTGTCACCTTGAGGCTCACGCTTCTTCAATATGAATTTACTGGTTTCAGCATCATCACTATTCTCCCACAGCTTATCCTGAACTGCTTTCTTCTTCTTCTTTTCCTTGGATTTAATCTTTCCATCTGCCAGCAGCTTGTCTTCAACAAATCCAATGTCACAGTCATAACAATACGACTCAGGATCAATCTTCTCCCTGTTGTCACCATGAGGCTCGCACTTTTTTAGTATGAATTTACTGGTTTCAGCATCATCACCATTCTCCCACAGCTTATCCTGAACCGCTTTTTTCTTCTTCTTCTTCTTTTCCTTGGATTTAATCTTTCCATCTGCCAGCAGCTTATCTTCAACAAATCCAATGTCACAGTCATAACAATACGACTCAGGATCAATCTTCTCCCTGTTGTCACCATGAGGCTCGCGCTTTTTTAGTATGAATTTACTGGTTTCAGCATCATCGCCATTCTCCCACAGCTTATCCTGAACTGCTTTTTTCTTCTTCTTCTTCTTCTTCTTCTTCTTTTCCTTGGATTTAATCTTTCCATCTGCCAGCAGCTTATCTCCAACAAATCCAATGTCACAGCCATCATAACAACATGATTCAGGATCAATCTTCTCGTCGTTGTCACCTTGAGGCTCACACTTTGACATTCTCTTCTTTTTGGATTTGATTTTTTCAGTTGCAATTTCATCTCCATTCTCTTCACTGCCATAACAACACGATTCAGCGTCAACCTTCTCGTTGTAACCTTGAGGCTCATGCTTCGACCTTCTCTTGTGTTTGGATTTGATCTTTCCAACTGCAGTTTCATCTCCTTTCTCTTCACTGCCATAACAACACGATTCAGTATCAACCTTCTTCTCATTGTCACCTTGAGGCTCATGCTTCTTCAACCATCTCTTCCTTTCAGATTTGATCTTTTCAATTGCAATTTCATCTCCATTTTCTTCCCAATTATCCTGCATGAATTTTCCACAAGCACTCGTAAAAGTAACAAATGAGAAAGAAAAAAAATCATTTCTCTCATTTTGATTTAGCTTATTTTAAGGGGAAAAAAATCATTTTTTTAACTAGCTTCCCCATAGCTGTTTTCAAATTGACAAAAATTGTTTCATTACCAAACATGCTATTAAGGCCACTTACTCCCTTCTTCTCATAGTCATTCCGAAAGTACGGATAAATCTCGGGAACTTTCTCTTTCTCATGCTTTTTAGATGTTCTCTTCCCATTATTGGTTTTGGTGTTTCCAGTTCCCATTTCATTGCCACTCTTTTGCAAATCATCTTCCATCAACCTCTTTCTGTTGTTAGAAGCTTCTTTATTCTTCCTCTTTGGCTTCTTTACATCAATCACACTTCCTTCTTTCTGCACAGGCAGCGCTAAAATGCACTCCATTCTCCTACAAATACACCACTAACAAATTACAATGATATAAAAAACATGCTCAACAAAAACAAATAACTGTCAGATTAAAATATATAACACACTCTACCATGCTCTTTTTTTATTCTTCATACAAATAATTATTATTCATAAAAAATTAGGAAGAGATGGTCTCCTAGTCCATGATGGAAAAGGCTCTCAAAAAACTCTCTAATACACTCTTTATAATACATGAATGATTCTGATTAAATAAAAAGTGACACCAAACAATTTAGTTTAGAGAGAGATACATTATAGAAAGGTTTTGAAATATTGTACCAGCCTGATTAGAAAGACCCAGAGAATATAAATAATGTGAACAAGGTCACCATAGAATCTGTATCTTCCAGAGGTATCTCCACCTATACAATTCGCAACGGTAAATCAATCATCAAAGGTTTTTTTTTTTTTTCATTTTGAAGTGAAGTGGGAAAGGAAAAGAACTAAAAAAAAAAAAACAGAAATAATGAAAGAGCATGAGGAAATGACCGGTTACCGCAAAGCTGTGAAAGGTAGGGTAGGCAAGCAAGCAAGGAAGGAGTGAGTGAGTGGGTGAAAATTAGAGAAAGGAAGAGCAATGAATAGTAATTTAAACCTATGACTGGGTAAAAATCAGTCATTAAAGCGTAACATATAAAGGAGAGATATTTTGAGGAACTAAAAGAACCGCGTAAATTGGAATTGGGGAAATGTGAAACCCGCTTTCTTGTTCTGCTTTTCTTTTGTTTTTTCTAACATTTTTTTGGTTTAATATTTTTTCTATTGAATGTAGTATTTCTTTTATTGTCTCTTTCTCTCTACCTTTTTTTTTTTTCTTTTCTGAATATCGTAATTTTACTCTTCAACTATTGCAATAACCCATACGTTCTACAAGTGTTCAGTTTATTATTTATAAATTCTACGTACTATTATATTTTTAATATATTTTTAAATTATTTTTTAATTTTATAAAAATATATATTAGTAGATATGTATATAAATATTTATATATTTATAGGAAGCAAAAAAAATTATATATTTATATAAATATATATAATAATAATAATAAATATTTATATGTATTCAAGTAAAAAAAATTTACCACAAAAATGAAGAAATATTAAAGTAAATTTATATTCATCCATGTCTATGATTAAAAAATAGTAACCCATGTCTTATATCATTTTAATTTATAAAAATATATATTAGTAGAACATTTTACTATGACCATAGACATTTGTTTTGTGATTTATGGTCTTACGTTAAACATTTGTGTTAAATTAAACTAGTGTAATAACTTGTGCTCTACACGGATGTTGAGTTTACAAGTTTTTAACGTGTTTCTAAAGAATTTTTAACTTTTATATATAAGTATATACTAGTATATGTCTATATAAATATTTCAAGTAATTATTGACATAATTATGAATATTGATATATATTAAAATAATTTTATATTGATATATATCTTGTATTATTTTAATTTATATAAATATTTGTTTTGAAAACTGCCATATATATTACATTTGCATTTGTATATAATTAGGATTAGGACTAGGATATATCATATCATATATACACAATTTTAATAAAGTAACATTAATAATAAAAAACAAAACAATATATTACATTTTATAATTATTATTTTTCTCTTTAAAAAATATGTTTCCATCGTAAAGAAATATGAACAGGCACCTATGTATCTCAATATACTACCGAATGAGTATGCGGCTTTTTTTTACATTAGAGGGCAATTTTTTAAAAATAATTATAAAAATGAGTAAAATTTAAAAAATTAAGAATATAGGTAAGTTGTGTTTTAAAACACAATTTTTGCTATTTTTTTTAATTTAAATGATAAAATTCATATTTTTAAAAATAACTTATGATTGCTTCAAAAAAAAAAATAATAACTTATGATTTTTTTTAAGTCATGTTTCAAAAAATGACTTTCAATTTTTTTATATAAAGAAGTCTTTCGACTTATGTCTATTATGGAGAAACAAGAAGGGGACTCAGTTTTCAAAGACTGGTTCTCTAAGGTTTCGGGAAACATAGGCATTGACTTTGAAAACATAAAGCAGGTTGGGAAGCAAGAGGTCAATGCTTTTTCTATGAAACATAGTCAGAAGGAGAAGCAAACCACCTTTGTGATGGAAAAAGGTGACATAATTGATTACGTGCCAGAACAAGATCAAGACTGAAATGGTCAAGGAAATTCAACGTCCATGGGGGCGTCCCTCCAAACTCCTTCCAAATGATGAACATCATTTCTTGGAATTGTAGGGGTACTGGGAGCAAAATCTTCCCAACCCTCTTAAGGGACCTAGCCAAGGAGAGTTCATCTTCTTTTGTTCTTTTGCAGGAAACTCATGCAGATAGAAATAAAGCTGATCGTTATGTGTCACGAGCAGGTTTTGACTCTTCCTTTATAGTGGAATCTAGAGGGCAATCTGGAGGGCTATGGGCCTTATGGAAATCTAACTTCTGGCAAGTTCAAGTGTTGTCATCCTCTGAATATCTCATTCATATGAGAGTTCAGTTCCAAAACTCAACTCCTTGGCTTCTAACAGCAGTGTATGGAAGCCTTCAGCCTCATTCACGTAGAGCGTCATGGGAAGAGCTGAAGGATATCTATTTCATAGTTACATAATTCGTTCAGTTGGCCATAGAACCGCGAATTGGTTCGTGCGTACCAATTCGTGGTTCTTTTACGTACCGGTTCGCCAGAATTCGTCATTGAATTCATGAAATAGATGAACCAGAACAGATGGGAGAAAAAACAATACGGGTCGCAGCTTAAGAACTTCAGAAATCCGTTAACAGCCAATCTTTGAAGAAGATGAATGCTCCGATGAAACAAATCAAAGTGAGAAAGAAAGAATGGCAGAAACGAAAAAAAAAAAAAAGAGTATTTGTCTTCTGCACAATGAAGATGGGCTGGGAAAAGAAAGGAGAAAAGAAGAACTCAGAAGTCAGAATATGGGAAAACGGAAAAGGTGAAAAATGAATTCTTTTTTTAATAAGTTATTGCTGATTACATGTTTCAAGACTATTGGTTTCGAAAGCTTCTTCATTTACTGTGCTCTGAACTCACACGTTTGAAATTTGAATTTACATTTTAACTTTTTTTTTCTATATCACTTTTCTTGGAAAACATAATCGAAATTTTAATTTAAAAAAAATAAAATCAATACATGGAAATATATAAATGTTTAGAACTCAATTTCATATCTATAAAATATGAGTAAATAAAAAATAAATATCTCTAAAATATGAAGTTCAGTGACTTACGTGATTTTTTGTCCTATTTAAAATTTGAAGTTAATTTTTTATTCATGGTATTTTTTATTTGACTTTGTGTAATTTATAATTTTATTTATATAAAAGAATTATTGGCAGTATATTAATTTATATTATAATACCTACTATAAATTTAAATAGCTTATTGAAGGGTACCGATTATGTATACCCTTCACGTACCAATACTTTGAAAGGTCACGTACCGCGTACCCGTACCGCGTATCACATACCGAACGTATTGCGAATTATGTGACTATGATCTATTTTTCTATGGAGGAACCTTGGGGAGTTAATGGAGACTTTAACTCAGTCCTATATGAGTATGAAAGAAATGAAGATTCTTGTCCTAACCTCCAAAGAGACTCTCAACGTTTCAAAGATACCGTTAAAGTTTATGAATTACTTGACGCTAACTTTGTTGGGAGCCCCTTTACGTGGAGTAGAGGAAATCATAAGGCAAGACTGGACATATGTCTAATAAACCAAGAGTGGCGGCTCCTTTTCCATAATGCTTCAGTACACCATCTCCATCCTTTAATATCAGATCATTGCCATCTCCTGTTGAAGTTTGATGAACCAAAGTGGCCCAACAGAAAGAGACGTCCCTTTCGCTTCCAAGCTGCATGGTTTACTCATGAGAGTTTTTTGGATTTTGTTACTGAAAACTGGAACCCTTCTGAGAGCTGGAACAATAATTTACTGCAGTTTCACCACTTGATTCAGTCTTGGAATAAAAACATTTTTGGTGATATTTTTAAACAGAAGAGGAATATTTTGAGAAGACTTAATGGGATTGCAAAATCCCCATCATATCAAAATAATCATTTTCTGTTGAATCTTCAAAGGGACCTTTGGAGTGAGCTGGAAATGATTATGCTCAGGGAGGAAATCCCGTGGTATCAAAAATCACGGTGCAAATGGTTGTTGTAACCGCCTTCTAATATAAATATTTAATTTAACTATTAAAAATTTTCAATACAATCTATAAAAATACATTATATTTAAACTTTTACATTACTAAAATTTTCTAATACGATGTTACAAAAATAATTTTAAGTACTACAATTATTATATACCCAAAATATCATACTACAAAATGATCTAAATATTTCTTTAACTATTGTAAGCCCAAAATTTCCCAATCCTGTAGCTCTGGTGATCTCTGCATCTTCTACTTCTCATTACTCTTCATTCACCTGCATTTACACTTCCCTAGAATCTAGGGACAAAATTTTACAGGATCGGGCATTTAATTTCTAATTCAATTAAGACAACATCAAATAGATACATTTCATACATTACTTAATAATTCACATAAAGTAAATGCAGTATGATTTATGCAAATGCAGTTTTGACTCAAAATCATTTTGACCCTGCTCCATGGAGACTTCCCCTTTTTGAGTGTTTAGTAAAGCACTGGCCTACCATTACGCACTGCAATTCAGCTCAGCCCCTACTAAACGCGAATAAGCTAGCAGAATTAGGAGATCAGGATACCCAGAAAGGCCACCACGACCGCAACTTATCCAGTTTTCAGCCACATGTGGAATTGCCAATATCCTTCACCCCACAGACTATATAATCACAGACTATACAGTCCTGTCTAACTTACTCTGCTCACCCCAAAGATTCAATTCTCATGACTACCGCAGTCCCGGTTAGTCAACATTTATTCTTTCTCTTCTTTCTTCTTTTCTTTCTTTTCATTTCTTTTCATTTCTGCCGCAGTCTCGGTTAGCAAACATCAATCTTTTTTTTTCACTTGAATCTTTGTAAAACCCCCAAAAAGACTCATGCATATGAATTATGTTAATGATCACAATTAAATAAATAATTTTACATAATAACCTACAAGAATAAATAATTTAAACAATTTACATTATAACATTAATATTTTAGTAAATTATCAATTAAATCATTATTAGGAAAAATTACTAAACTACCCTTAATCTTTTTCTGAAATTCCTATTATGTCCTCAAATTGTGAAGTTACCTAATTACCCTTATTATTTTCTAAAATTTCCCATTTTACCCTTGATTTTTTTATAAATTTCCGAATGTGTCCCTAATTCTTCTAGAACCTATGAAATTACTATTTTACCCTTGATCTTTTTATAAAATTCCCAATATGTCCCTACATGTGAAATGACTATTTTGCCCTTGGTCTTTTGAAAAATTTGCACATAGTATCCCTTGTTTATAGTCATGGCCAAATGGCCTTCTTGCCATTCCCAACATTTTTCTCAAAGCCACCAAGCCAAAAATTCAATAAATAACAACCCAATTCAAGAAATCTCAATCAAGAACAATCCAAATCAATTTCAAATCCATCAAAACACATCATGAAACCAATCAAAACATTGATTCAAACAACAATTTCAAGCTTCTAACATCAATAATCTAAAAGCCCTAAATCAATTCCTATTTTCATGGTTCTTATTCAAATCTTGAAATTAAACCTAAGAACATGTTTCTCCTATTTCTAGGTTATCTAAATTGAAATTAAATGCCAAGATCCTTACCTTGAATCCTTAATTTGATGAAGGAACCCTTGAACCTTTCCCTTCCTTCCTCCTTGGTCTTCTTGAAATTTTAAGGTTTTCTCCCAATTTCTTCTCCCTTTGGCCAAATATTATTGGATGAGGGTGAGGTTTAGGGTTTGTTTTTCTCTTGATTTCTAGAAGAAAAGATGAAATGAAATGGAGGGCTGTTGTTTGAAGCTCACGGTTTTGGTTTGTGAGGAGAGCTAGCTTTTCTAATTTTTTGCTTTTGCTTTGTTTATTAAGTTTTTAAATGAAATTTTCTTCACCAAATTTGATAGTACTCACACGTCCAGCAGTTGTCCTTTGGCAGTCCCTTTGGTCACCAATTTCAGCAACTTGGATGTTCAAAGTGAGTCCTCTACGTTGGTTGCCAATTTTCTTGGACAAAGGGTAAAAACTTGTAGGCTTTTTCTTTTACTTTTGGTTTCTTAAGTTTTGGTGACTTTTTCTCCATCCAATTTTATTACGTGCAGCTGCTGCTGTCCAAGGCAGTCAATTTGTGGAGGCTTTCCAGCCCACTTGGATGGTTAGAATTGCTTCCTTAGGTGAGTTATCAATTACTTTGGTCAAATAATAAAAAATTGTAGAGATTTATAGATTTTTCTAGAAAGTTTTAGCACTTTTTACTTAGCTTACAAACTAATTAGAATTTGAAGAAACTAACACCACCATTGAATTCCTCACTATCAAAAACCTTGGGGTGGTGTCTTAATTATCTCTTAATCAAGGTCTAATTAGCTTAATTTAATCACATTAAAAACTTTGAGTTGTTAAATTTTGATTGGTTAATACTTTAAATTTAATTTTTCTTAGTTAAACATTTTTAATAATTATTCTAAGTATATTACAATTATTAGATACTTTCATAGATGTCATACAAATTTTATCTTAATTTTCTACCTTAGAATTTTATCGTAATAATTTCTCAGAGTTCTAACTTTCAGAAAATCCTAACAATTCAAAATTAGCATTTTAATTCCTCAACTGTATATATTTGAAATCTATATTTGATTATCTTTTTATTAGGTTACAGTTTACTCCAAAATTTTACACTGGAAAATTTATCCTGGACAACTGTCTGACACAACGGTCCAGTCAACAAGTAATTCATTTCTCAACTGTATATATTTTAAATTTACATAAAATTATTTATTTATTAGAGTACAGTTTAATCCAAAATGTTATATTGAAAATTTTTATCCTGGACAGCTGTCTGATAAAACTGTCCGGTCAACAAGAATTTTAGGCAGAAACAAAAGTATTAAAAGAGTCAGAAATTTTACTAAATAGAACTATATTAATTTTATTATGAAAATATGTACAGAAAGTTTCTATAAAATATAGTACATAATTTCTCATAATATTTATATAAATAAAATATGTACAAGTAGTAAAATAAAATTGAGGGTGTTACAGTTGTGTTTTGGAGATAAAAATTCAAAACTATTCCATTGTACTACGATTGTTAGAAGAAAAAAGAATCAGTTTCTTAGCCTTCAGAATCATGATGGTGTCTGGGTTACGAATCAAATTCAGTTGGAGATAAATTGGGAGAAAAAAAATAAAAATAAAAAAATGCAAGAAAAACCAGCGTGCTGCTCTGAGTGAACAAAAATAAACAAAAATCCACCTTTCTTCAAATCAGATCCATGAGTGAACAAAAGTAAACACAGATCACTGGACTCTATTCCCAAACTAGCATTTCACGTGTCACATGAAATTCGCGTTATACTTCACTTTACAGGCTGATATGCATAATTTGCCTTCCATTGCCATTTTTTTCTTTAACAGCAAAAGGGAAAAAAATAGAAGAAAAAAGAAAACTCACTAATAAAAGCTTTCACTTCATTCCCAATAGAAAAAAGTTATGTCTACGATCTACCACTAGATATGGATTTCTTCAAAAAGGATGTTCACATAAATAAATAAATAAATAAATAAGATAACTGTAAATATCCAATAAAGATCCATTTTTGTCACAACTCCAAAACAAATTTCTCTAACAAACTAGACCAATTACGACAACAATGATGTGATGAAACTTGCAATCTGTATGCAAATTAACCACAAACCATGATGTATACATATATAATTATGTCATATGTAAAAACCAGAAGAAGCAAAAAAAAATTATTTTACAACTGCACTTTTTTCTCCTCCTCCTCTTGGTTTGACGGTTGCTCTTAGAGACTCATTCATGACCACAGTGAAATCCAATTTCTTGTCTGGAGGGTATGCACCATTATAAAACAATTTCCATATAACAAGAACAATGTTGGCTTTTTATTTACCAATATCATTATTACATACTGCCACAACCCCCAGCCACTTGTGAACACCCCCCATACAAGCATTCAAGATGTATGGTGTAATGACTCATTATCACTACATGACACTAACATAATCATAGAATAATTCAATTTTAAATAAATTTTTGACTAATTTGTTTATGAAAAATTGAAAATGAGAGTAAATTTTTAGCGTTTTGGGAACGAATAGCATTCATCAGATAAATTCTACTCTAGATTAAACATCAAGCGAAAGAAAACACTAAATAATACTTGCAATAATGCATAAATAAGTAAAATAGTGTCATGTGCTCTACAACACTACAACCCATATACAAAATAAGGTCAAAGTATCTCAAAAAGATGGATGTGCATGACAAAAGATAACATACCCAAATGTGGAATATACATCAATATAGGAAAGCAGGGGAAACTAATACAAAACACACCCCATAACTAGCCACTTAAGATACACCCTACATCTAGTGCTTACCCACTAAAGCAAAATCATTTTCATGATCAAGTGCTTTCATATTAACTATTTTCTCAAGTTGATTTTCTTTTCTTCTTGAATTCAACTTTAATGGTCTCAATTCCATTTCCAATTTCTTGCACTTCCTCCAAGTCTCCAGAAGCAACTGTAACCACAACAGAATCAACATGACTATCTTGTCCCTGTTGTTTAATCTTATCCCCACTAATATTTACCTCCAATCTTTTCTGAACCACAGATTCCATCTTCATGGGTTTAACATTACTAGTTTCAGCATCATTTTTGTTCTCTTGCAGCTTATTTGTAAAGGCTTTGTTCTTCACATTGTCACTCTGAAAGTATGGAGAAACCTTTCTAACCTTGGCACTATCCTCAACAGTTTTCTGGAATTTAATGCTAATGGATTCAAATCCTTTTCCATTTTCTTTCAGCTTATCCTCAGAGTCTCCCGAAGCAGAAGTTAAAACAACGGAAATAACATAACCTTCGTGTCTCAATCAATGATTAATCTGTATGCCGCTACCATCTTCCTCTAGTTTATCCCTATTCAAGTCTCCAAAGGTAGTTAAAGCAATGGGTTCAGACTTGCTTTCTTTATCCAATGGTTATACATTTGTACCATTATGAACTATATTTTTAAGAACTTCATGTCCCATTTTCTTCAGATTAAATTTACTAGAATCAGCATCATCACCAATCTCTTGCAACACATCCTCAACTGATTTTTTCTTCTTCTTTTCCTTGGATTTAATCTTTCCATCTGCCAACAGCTTATCTTCAACAAATCCAATGTCACAGCCATAACAATTCAGCTCAGGATCAATATTCTCCTTGTTTTCAGCTTGAAGCTCATGCTTCTTAGACCTTTTCTTCCTTTTGGATTTGATCTTTTCAATTGGAATTTCATCTCCATTCTCTTCACTGCTATAACACGATTCAGTATCAACCTTCTTCTCGTTGTCACCTTGAGGCTCATGATTCTTCGACCTTCTCTTCTGTTTAGATTTGATCTTTCCAATTGCAGTTTACCTCCATTCCCATCACTGCTATAACAACATGATTCAAAATCAATCTTCTTCTCGTTGTCAGCATGAGGCTCTTGCTTCTTCAACCTTGTCTTCCTGTTGGATTCGATCGTTTCAATTGTAATTTCATCTCCATTTTCTTTCCCATTGTCCTGCATGAATTTTCCAAAATCACTTGTATAAGTAACAAAAGAGAAAAAAAAAAAAAACATTTTTCTCATATTGTAGCTTATTTTAAAGAAACAAAAAATCATTTTTTCACTAGTTTCCCTATAGCCATTTTCAGATATACAAAAATTTCATTCATAGGCATTACCAAACAGGTTATTAAGGTCACTTACTCCTTTCTTCCCATAGTCATTCCGAAAGTATGGAGAAACCTTTGGAACTTCCTCATGCAATATAGATGTTCTCTTCCCACTATTGTTTGTGGTGTTTCCAGTTCCAATTTCATTGCCACTCCTTTGCAAATCATGTTCAATCTTTATGTTGTTATTAGCTTCTATATTCTTCCTCGTCGACTTCTTTACATCATCCACAGTTTCTAATTTCTGGGTACAGTAGGCAGGCAGTGCTAAAACGATCTTTTTAGTTGTAATTTTATCTCGATTCTCTTCACCATTGTCCTACATGAATTTTCCACAATCACTCACAAATGAGAAAAAAAATCATTTTTCTCATTTTGGTTTAGCTTATTTTAAAGAAGAAGAAAAAACATTTTTTCATTAGTTTCTCCATGACTTTTTTCAAATGAACAAAATGTTTCTTCATGGTTAGGCATTACCAAACATGCTATTCAGGTAACTTACTCCATTCTTCCCGTAGTCATTTCCAAAGTAAGGAGAAACCTTTGGAATTTTCTCATGCTTGTTAGATGTTTCCTTCCCATTAACGATTTTGGTGCTTCCAATTCCAATTTCATTGTAACTCCTTTGGAAATCATGTTCAATGAAACTCTTTCTGTTTTCATGAGTTTCTTCATTCTTTCTCTTCGGCTTCTTTATGTCAATCACATTTCCTACTTTCTGGGCAGGCAGCCCTAAATTGAACTCCATTCTCCTACAGATACACCACTAGCAAGAATAAAAAGAAGAAAAAAAGCAAATAACTGCTAGAGATAAAAATATATATCAAAATTTGCAGTTGACAGTTTTTCTGCAGTAAAAATCCATGTTGAGTGAGTTTCAGATTTTCAATAGGTTCAAACTAACAAAATCTAAAATGACATTTTTATAATAACAACTGAATGACTTTGGACTGATGCTGCAAGGCACTTCATGACTAGCGAAAAATGGTGCATTCATCTCACTTAGTGCTAGTATGATACTCTGATTAGATAAAGATACAACAACCAACCTTTTTCCCGCTTCCCACAAGATAACAATATTCAATGATCTAGAAATGGCAATTGAGGGAATAACATGCCACTTTTCCCACTCAAGATCTTTCATGCCATCATCTCTCAATACTTTAGTTATAAGATAAAACTAAGGATGCGGATATTTCCCCTCCCCAAGTTAATGAATAACATGACCCTTTCCTTAGCAAGTTGTATTTGATACCATGGTTCCTGCCAAGCACAACTAAACTTTGGAAGAGACTGTTTGGTAAGGTTGGAATGTGCTTCCATTTTGACTATGATTGTATTCTTATTATTTGTAAATATGGTTGATCTCAAGTAGGTATATTATTAGTGTGGTTAGTTGTGGCCTTGTATATTTTGAACTAATTGAGCCTTTAACCTCTACATTATCTCAAAATAGTCTTCGAGATAGATGGCTTCCACTTATTCTTAGCAAGTTAACCGCAACATAGAAGGATGACAAATGGAGTGTTGATGAATGTTGCATGAATATAAATAGAACTGTAAGTCTGTAACAGTCTCCCTAAATTAATTTAGTAAGATTTTAGCAACAACAACAAGGCAAGAAGCAGTAGTCTCAGAAATTTAATAAAGAAAAAGCATATTTGAAAGTTCTAACTGAAGGCATAATCAAATTTGATTAACCAAAGTTTTGAGGTTCATCTCATAATTCAGTTTAGACCTTTGACATGTCCTCTCAATTGGTTCTTTGAGAGTTCTAACTAGCTTTGATTTAGTCAAGTTGTATATAACAAATTAAGATTTTTATGTATAATCTTGAAGATTGGATCTTCATGAACCTATCTACTTCTATGGCTAAAATGACCCAAGCAAACGGTAAATCAATCTTCGTTTTTTTCTCTTTTGAAGTGTGAAAGAAAAGAAACGAAAAGAAGCAAAACCTAAACAAATAGAAACAATGAAAGAGCATGAGGGATATAGAAGCATGAGGCTCGAAAACCTCTCTAATACATACTTTATAACACATGAATGATTCTAATTCTACTTAAATAAAAAGTGACACCACACAATTTAGAGAGAGAGAGAGAGAGATTATAGAAAGGTTTTGAAATATTGTACCAACTTAACTAGAAAGACCCAGAGAATATAAATAATGTGAACAAGAAGGTCACCATATAATCTCTATCTTCCAGAGGTATCTCCACCTATACCGTTCACAACAGTAAATCAATCATCAAAGAGTTTTTTTTTTCCTTTTGAAGTGAGAAAGGTAAAGAACAAAAAGAAGCAAAAAAAAAATAGAAATAACTAAAGAGCATGAGGGATATAGGATCATGTAACTTACCAGTTACAGCTAAGCTGTGAAAGGAAGGAAGGAGTGGATGAAAATTAGAGAAAGGAAGAGCATATTTCTATTCCCGAGTAAAAATGGGTCATGTAAAGAAACATATATTGAGGAACCAAAAAGAGCGCGTTAATGGGAAAAATGAAACCATTTTCTTTTCCCACTTTTATTTTCTTTTTTGATTGAATAGAAAAGCGAAGTTAATAATTTAGCCAAATAAAAAGACGAAGGCTAGCGTGGACCACTATTTTAAGTGGTCCACCATGAATCACAATTTTCAGCCTTTAGATCTCTTTAAGGTGTATATTTTTATTATAGACTCTCTCTATCAGATTATTTCTCCATCCGTCCTGAATTTTTTTTTACCATATTTTAAATTTTAATTATTTTAAGAAAATAAATGTACTTTACTTATTTATTCCCTTCTATGTTCATCACCTTCTCCAATGGCAAGGTCTACTGCTTCGCCACCACACTATATTATGTCATTGATCACTATATACAACATAGAGGTCCGTTTCAGGAACATTAATTTCCATTAATTCAATTGTAACAATTTGATCAATCATACAAGAAACCCAAAAAATAGAATATATGAACCAGGGGAACAATTAAAATTTAGAAAAGTTTTGCTTCTTATGGTATGAACAATGATCATCCACGAAATTCACACAGAAAATAATCCACACAAACAAGAATCGCATTACAAAGAACATTACAAGAAACAGAAAAAAGGGGAAAATGGTTGGAAAAACGACACGAATTTGCAGATCTAGAAATTTTTAGGGGAATGAATGAGAGTAAGAGGTAGAAGCACTTGTGAGTTTTTCCCAATTTGTACTGCACAAAGGAACCCACACGCGGTATGAAGGAGGTCGTTCTTGACCTACTCCAGCAACGCGGAGAGCTTGAAGCCGGAGACTTTGAAGTTGTCGTCACCATCAAGGAGGAGGTTCTACAGCTTGAGATCGCGTTATGCAATGCCGTTACAGTGGTAGAACTGGAGCGTGGAGACCAACTACTAGAAGTACCGATGCGCCAGGGAATTCGGTAAACAGCCACGCTGGGAGATTGTCGCGAAGAGCTCGCCGCTGCCGTCGGCGAACTCGACGATGAGGTGGATCTTTGAGGGTGTGACGGAAGAGGATCTAAATCTCCTTTTGTGCCACGTGCCGAGCCAGATACACTTTCGTCGATGCCAGAACATATTCGGTGTGTTGAGGTGCTGCTGTAATGCTTCCTGGTGAATGCAGAGAGAGGAAAAGCAAAAAAGTGGGAGAAGAGGATCGCCACCATCGAAAATCGTTCCAACAATGGTGAATGGCGGCAAGTTCCTTTTGCTGGTAGGTCAGAAAATGAAGAAGGGTGAATGGAGGAGACAAAACAATGAAGAGAGATGAACAGAGGAAAAGAGAAAAATAAAAGAAAAAAAAGAGAAAAAATTTAGTGCAGTGGGTGCACCGTATCTCTGTGTGGATGAGATAAATCCTAAGGTAGATAAAAGTGATCCACCAAAGACCACTTATATAAGTGACTCACGCTAGACTCCGTCAAATAAAAAGCAATCAGATTTTGGTTGAATATTGTTTCTGTTGAATATTTCTTTTCTTGTCTCTATTTCTTTTTCTTTTCTTCCTAATATCATAATTTTACTCCTCAATTACAAACATGAAGAACATCTTAGGACGGTCTTGCAAGTCCTTAAGGAGAAGAAACTCTTCGCAAAGCCAGAGAAGTGTGAGTTCTGGAAGAGAAAAGTGAACTTCTTTGGACATGTGATATCCCAAGGAGGGGTAGCTGTAGACCCTAGTAAAATAGGAGCAGTGCTAGAGTGGGATAGACCTCAAACTGTATCTCAGATTAGGAGTTTCATAGGTCTAGCAGGGTACTATAGAAGATTCATCAAAGGTTTCTCCCAATTAGCATTGCCCCTGACTAGGTTGACTAGAAAGGGAGTTTGGGATGAGAGGTGTGAGAAAAGTTTTTAGGAACTGAAGGAGAGATTAACTTCTACTCCAATGTTAGTTATACCTGAATCCTTAGGGGACTTTGAAGTGTATTGTGATGCTTCAAGTAAAGGAGTTGGTTGTGTGTTGATGCAGGAAAGGAAAGTGGTAGCCTATGCTTTTTGGCAATTGAAACCACATGAAGAGAATTACCCCACCCATGGCCTTGAATTAGCAGTTGTGGTCTTTGCCCTTAAGATTTGGAGACATCATCTTTATGGTGTCAGGTTTGTGGTGTTTAGTGACCATAAAAGCCTAAAATACCTGTTTGACCAAAAAGAGCTCAATATGAGACAAGGGAGATGGATCGAGTTCATAAAGGACTATGACTCTAGTTGAAGTACCATTCGGGCAAAGCCAATGTAGTGGCAGATGCTTTAAGTAGGAAATCCTTGCACATTTATTCTATGATGGTGCATGAGATGCAGTTGTTAGCAGAGTTTAGGAACCTCAACCTAGAGATGACTCTACGTGACCATAGCTTGAGTTTTATAGGATAGAGATTTCCTGTGATCTAAGGGGACGGGTTAAAGAGGCTCAAAAGGTGGACATGGAGTTACAAGCTCAGAGGAACCACTTAGGGTTCTCTGAAGCAGAGGATGGGACCATTCTCTTCCAAGGAAGGGTATGCATCCCTAAGGATGATAGTCTAAAGGACCAGATTTTGAGAGAGGACCATAGGAGTGGATTCTCAGTACATCCTGGAGCTACCAAGATGTATCAGGATCTAAAAAGGATGTTTTGGTGGTCGGGCATGAAAAAGGACATAGTTGAGTGTGTGGCAAAGTTCCTGGTTTGCCAACAAGTCAAGATTGAACATCAAAGGCCATCTAGCTTGTTGCAACCCTTAAACATTCCAGAGTGGAATTGGGAGATCATTTCCATGGACTTTGTCACGAGTCTACCTCGGACCTAAGCAGGGTATGATGCCATATGGGTAATAGTGGATAGACTCACCAAGTATGCTCACTTTTTACCCATCAAGGCCACTTATTGGAGAAGTTGGCCAAGTTATACATTAAGGAGATAGTGAGATTGCATGGGGTTCCAGTCAACATAGTTTCAGATAGGGACCCTAGATTTACATCTAGATTTCGGAAGGCATTACATAAGGCTTTAGGTACCAAGCTTAGTTTTAGCACAGCCTACCATCCCCAGATTGATGGGCAGAGTGAGAGAACCATACAGACCTTGGAGGATATGCTTAGGGCATGTGTCCTAGAAGAGAAGGGCAGTTGGGATAGGTACCTACCTTTGATAGACTTTTCATACAACAACAATTTTCACTCTAGCATCGGTATGGCACCTTATGAGGCCTTGTATGGTAGAAAGTGTAGGACCCCTTTGTGTTTGTGTGAGGTAGGAGAGAGAAGCCTTGTTGGACCAGACATAGTTCAGGAAACCACCAAGAAAATTCAAATGATTAGGAAGAAGTTGCAAGTGGCTCAAAGTAGACAAAAGAGTTATGCTGACAAAAGGAGAAAACCTCTAGAGTTTGAGGAAGGTGACCATGTGTTTTTAAAAGTATCCCCTACCACTGGCATTGGGAGAGCCATCAAGGCAAGAAAGTTGAATCCTTGTTATGTTGGTCCATTCCAAATTTTAGAAAGAATCGGGTTTGTGGCCTATAGGATCGCTTTACCCCCTTCTTTGTCCAATCTTCATGATGTTTTCCACGTGTCTCAATTTAGAAAATATGTTCAAGATCCCTCTCATGTCATAGAAACAGAGTCAGTTTAGTTGAGACCCGATCTTACCTTTAAATCAAAGCCTATTCGGGTTGTTGACCGGAGTGTGAAAACACTAAGGAACAAGACTATTCCTTTAGTTAAGGTTGTTTGGGAGGGGCTTGCATCGGAGGAAGCCACTTGGGAAAAGGAGGACGAGATGAGATTGTTACACCCCCACCATTTTGAGTAAGGTATGCTTTAGTTACAATTTTTTAGGATGGAAATTTGTTGGAGGGGAGTAATGTAACATCCCCATAATAATAATAATAATAATAATAATAATAATAATAATAATAATAATAATAATAATAATAATAATAATAATAATAATAATAATAATAATAATAATAATAATAATAATAATAATAATAATAATAATAATAATAATAATAATAATAATAATAATAATAATAATAATAATAATAATAATAATAATAATAATAATAATAATAATAATAATAATAATAATAATAATAATAATAATAATAATAATAATAATAATAATAATAATAATAATAATAATAATAATAATAATAATAATAATAATAATAATAATAATAATAATAATAATAATAATAATAATAATAATAATAATAATAATAATAATAATAATAATAATAATAATAATAATAATAATAATAATAATAATAATAATAATAATAATAATAATAATAATAATAATAATAATAATAATAATAATAATAATAATAATAATAATAATAATAATAATAATAATAATAATAATAATAATAATAATAATAATAATAATAATAATAATAATAATAATAATAATAATAATAATAATAATAATAATAATAATAATAATAATAATAATAATAATAATAATAATAATAATAATAATAATAATAATAATAATAATAATAATAATAATAATAATAATAATAATAATAATAATAATAATAATAATAATAATAATAATAATAATAATAATAATAATAATAATAATAATAATAATAATAATAATAATAATAATAATAATAATAATAATAATAATAATAATAATAATAATAATAATAATAATAATAATAATAATAATAATAATAATAATAATAATAATAATAATAATAATAATAATAATAATAATAATAATAATAATAATAATAATAATAATAATAATAATAATAATAATAATAATAATAATAATAATAATAATAATAATAATAATAATAATAATAATAATAATAATAATAATAATAATAATAATAATAATAATAATAATAATAATAATAATAATAATAATAATAATAATAATAATAATAATAATAATAATAATAATAATAATAATAATAATAATAATAATAATAATAATAATAATAATAATAATAATAATAATAATAATAATGTCTTTTGCTTCATGATATCCTTACATTTGCTTTTTGTGGTGTTTTAGTGCAGTGTGTGCATTAGAGTAACTTATAGAGTAATGACCCAATGCTAACTATATAAGGCCCAAAACCCTTCCCCACCCCTCACCACACACACAACACACACAATTAGAATTTTAGAGAGAGAAGAAGGAGTAGAGAGAAGAAGGAGAAAATAGAAGAAGGAGAAAGGAAGAAGAAGGAGGAGGAGGAAACTAGGGAACCTACAACACCTCACTCATCATCTTTAGTCCAAGGGCCTTTGGTGAGTGTTTCTGCACCCTTCTCTATCCCTCCATCTGTAGCTTGGGTAAGGATTGTAGGTGGGTTAGGTTCCTTCCATGGGAAAGGAGCTCCAACCCCCAATCCTTGGGTTTATTATGAGAGATGCATAAATCATAGTTGTCTTACTTGTTTGGTTTGAGATTTATCATGAAATAGCTTTAATATAAGGATTTGGGTTGTTAGGTAGCATTTATGGCAAAGGGGTTATACACAAACACGACCACGGTGACATGTAGAGTCGCAGACTCTCGCTTAAGCGAGGTACACTTGGCACTTAAGCGAGGAGCCCCTGGAGTGGGAAGTACTCTTTGTAGTTCTCGCTTAAGCTTGATTTTCTGGTGCTTAAGCGTGGTGTTCTGGCGCTTAAGGACGAGGGTTTGGCACTTAAGTGTGGTGCTCTGGCGCTTAAGCGCGAGGTGCCAGGGTCAGGTTGGCCTAAGCGCAAGATTTCCGCTTAAGTGACTGACCCCTAGAACAATATGTTGAGTTCTATCTTTTCCAAGTTATTTTCTTTAATACACTTTTGTATGTTTACATGATCTATGAGGATAATGATATGTTTAATTAATGAAAGAGGGGATTCCTTTGGGGGTCAAAGAAAGTGATATATTTTGATATGTTAAGCATTCAAATGAAATTATTTGCCTACTTTAGAAGGTAGGCGGGATCTTTCGTCACTTACTACCTTCCTAAGATGTGGCATAGCTCCTCGGGCTGGAGGAGAATAATACGAGGCCATGGTATAAAAGGAAAGGGACGCCTTTCAATATATTGAGCTCAATAGATGCCGTAGGACGGAAAAAGGATAAAGAAAGTTAACTTAAAGCATGCAAAGAAAATGTTAAGATTATGTCAATAGAGAGGTAAAAGTGACATATGACCTTTCTTTGTAGTACCTTTATGGATGATGTAGTATTATGATGCATGTCTTTAACACTCACTGAGACCCTGTCTCATTAGTCTAGTGTTTATGTTCCAGATTAAACAGGTTTGAAGCACGGAGATAAGAGGCCTAGAAGATATTATGTTTATGTATCAATATCTTTATAGGCTAGTTTTTGTTAAAGAATTCCTTATGTATTATTTTGGTATATGGTTCCATATATGGTAAATTACCTTTTGTGTATATGATGTAATTACTTGATAATGATAACCCTTGAACAGTTATACTTTTGAGTAATGATATCATATATGTTTATATTATCCGTGTTGATGACTAAAATGTATGTTAGCGGGTAGTACCCGATAGGGGGTTTCATTCTACCAAGACATTCACTGGGGAAGCAGAAGCCCTTTTGAAGGAAGCTATTCAAGAATAGATGGAACTCTTTTTACTATAGGAATAGGTAGAAAAAATTTGATTAATCATTTAATAACTTTAGAATTTAACTTTCAAATTCTTAGAAATTAGTATCTTTTAATATCATTTTATTTCATTTGAATATAATATATAAATAAAATGAATTCGAATGAAAATAGAAAAAAATAGAATAAATAAAATAGAAGGACAAGGTATATATATATATATATATATATATATATATATATATATATATGCAAACAATTTGCGTCCAATAGGATTTGAACCTATACCTAAGGTTTAGAAGACCTCTGTCCTATGACAATGGACGCTTCTATTTTTTTTCTTTTATTCTTTAACCAACCTTATTAACTAAAAAAGGTTAAAGAATAAAAGAATTCTATATTTAGAAAATAAATCAAATTCAATTGAATATAAAAAACTAAAACTAAATTAAGAAATTAAAATGAATAATTGACAAATTAATTAATAATTCTAGATTCATTATATAATAAAAAAGATAGATTCAAATAGAATAAAAAGATAATATAAGCGGGTAGCGGGAATTGAACCCGCATCGTTAGCTTGGAAGGCTAGTGGTTATAGTCGACGTTGATTCATTATTTTGATTTAAATTTAACGTCTCTAATTCAAAACCAAAAGTGAAACTTTTGTTTCATTCAGCTCATTTACAGAAAAAATAAAGAGGTGGAAAATAAAAAAAATGTCCCATAACACCTATATCAGCCTTTTTGTTTTGTATGAATAAGTTTAAAACATCTTGCTTTTTAGATGATCCCTCTGGAAGAGCAGTATTCAAATAATCTATGTTTTTTTTCTAGTTACTTCGTTCTCTATTTCTATTTAATAGAATCTTTAGCAAAAGAATAAAATTTCCGTCGAGCTAAAAAAATGTCGATGTCTCTAGTAAACTAAAATAATCATTTAATAGCTATTTTGCTTCAATCTCTACTATACAAAACAAAAAAAAAATGGAAGATTTAGTTACGATTAGAAATAAACTTTCTATATCTCTCTCAATAGATCCTTTCGTCATACTAAAAAAAATCCGGATTATAGATCCAATTCCAAAAACTTATGTTTCATAATTTTAGAACTCAATTTGTCAATTTAGAATTGATTCTTCTTGTATACAAATTACAATAATATATATTATACCGCAAATCATTCATTGAAGGTATAAAGGATTCCCTTTAAGTAAGAAATAAAGTTTTTGTTCGGGATATGAATCAAACGGGGGATCCCTTAACTATTTAGGGGTCCATGGAACAAATCACACTTTTACCACTAAACTATACCCGCTACAATACAATTATTGTATCTTTTGTCGAACAAAGCAATCAGATAAAATAAATAAAGAAATAAAGGGGCATAATATTCTAATAATTCGAGTATTGACATGTTTCATTAGAGGATCTTCTAATGAAATTTGAAAAATGGGGTGAACTACATTTTTGGATTTTGTTTTTACTGAAGGTCTTTTTTTTTTATTAACATATTTTTTAACATATAATATATATAATTTAATATAACACTTACATTACCAGAAAAAAAGAGAAGGAGCCATAAAATAAAAAAGGACATTTTGATATTATTTTATTTTGGTTTTGTATCATAGGAATCAATCTGTATCTCTTATTTATGTTTGATTGTGTTTAAATTACAAGTATTTTTTTTAATAAAATACATTCAAATAAATCAATCATTGTTATTCAATATTCATGGGAATAAAAAGAGCTCGACTAGGTACTGGCCGGGCTCTTTGGCTGTAGAAAAAGAAAAAAGGAAAAAGGAAACTATAAAATAGAAGAATATATAATATAATAAGGAATAGAAATAAAATAGAAAAAAAAAAAAGAGATAAGATAAAAAAATAAGATAAAAAGAAGTCTTTTTTTTTCAAGCTCCATTTTTTGCTCTTCTTGTTTATGTGATATAACATAAACAAAGTAATTTTATTTTTCAATTGGGGAGAGATGGCTTAGTGGGCGAAAGCGTCGGATTGCTAATCCGTTGTACAAATTTTTGTACCGAGGGTTTGAATCCCTCTCTTTTCGTTTCCGTTGATAATTTGATTTTTTTTTTAAGCTTTTTTGTTTTCATTGTTTGTTTGATTTTTTTATTTACTAGTTAAAGATGTTAAAATAGAGAAAATCCTAAAAATATTTCAAAATCTAGCACAAGCAAGAAAAACACAGAATCCACTTTTTTTCTTATTCTTCACCCCCTGGATTACGTCCCAGATCGTTAGATAGGAATTCGAAGATGAAAAGAGAAACGAAGAATATCACTACCATGTAAACAAATAGTTTTAGAGTAAGCATTATAAAATCTCCAAGATAATTAAAAAATGACAAAGAAATAGAATAGATTCTCTTATATTACAACACATTTTGTTTCTTTTAATACTAAGTTTCTAAAAAATGAAGTTTTTTTGAGGATATATAAAGATAAGTTTCGAAAATGGATTTGTAATAAGAGTCGAGTCTTTTATTACAAATTATCAATAATTACTTTTACCAAAAATCCTCTTTCATATTTGTAATCTAGGTATTATATTGGTAATGGGCTCAAATCGAATAATAGGATTAGGATTTCTCAATTGACAAAACGTAGATGATGATATGGTCCGTATTTTTTCGTATGTATCCAAAAATGTCAATATTGGAATCGATAATTCACACAATAAGACTTATTTGATCTTATAAATTGTTAAAATGTTCGAATTTTAGTTTTCTGATAAATTCTGAATTTTTTTAAGATATTACTCAAATTACAGATCTCATCGAAAACTTACAACAGCTTGCCAAACAAAAGCTAAAAGAAAAAATAGTACGGGTATTACTGGCATAATATCCACAATTGGATTCAAGAAAGCGTAGGCTTCGAGTGTGACACCCTTTACCCCAAAACACTTTATTTAAAAAGGAGGATGGGAAAATAATAAGACGTTATATAAGGAAATATCGACTTTTCAAAAACTCCTTACGAATAAAAGGTTCACATGCACAAATCTCTTAGTCATCCAATGCTTAAAAAGAAATACAAAAGGTGCATCCAACGAGTGGCACTCCAAAGGCCATATATCAAGTAAGATATTCAACAAATTAAAAAAGAAAACATAAACATATAACCCTGCTCCGATGTCACAGCTATCAGAGCACAAGTCCCAACAAAATATAAACTAAGCATGAGAGGCTAAGCCCCTTCGTCCACGTCGTGCTCTCACCTGCAAATGGTGATCAGCCTAAACACAAACAACAGGAACAACAACAAAGAAAGGGAGTGAGAATCATTCGCAATTGTAGATAAATCACATGCAAGTGATAACTAAAGACTACGTCATGTAACTTGCTCATAGAGTTCACACACATATCACATCGTCCGGCAACAAACCAACCAATGCATATGATATTAATAGCGTCCACCTTAGCTTATGTATTCTTATTTCTCTTATTGCAACTAACACGCATCTCGATCCCTTATAACATAAACAACATAGTTACACCACCTGATACAATAACTCACACACACCTTATCACTTTATTTGTCCACATCGCAAGTCACAATGACTATTCTCAATCTTACAACACAACGACATAGAATAGAAAGCATACGCACATTTCACACAATTTCATCACAACACAGTCCAACTCATTATACTACAACATTATGCTCATACATGACATGTCCTTAACTCTATACTTAATGCCCATGTGGTACCATATCTAACTCAGGAGAATAGTCTAGGAGTGCGGGTCTACCCATAAGAAGCGCTATTGACGTCGATGCGCATAGACTACACTACCTAGAATGATATCCGCATGTGGCTGTTTGGGTTACCCAGCTTTGCAAGTACGCTCCAACTCATGGGATCAGCATGAGCTAACGGAGTTTCCACACCAGGTCTCTCAAACCCCCAGGGTCCAGGCTAAACCTGTCACGACCCCCCACCTTCTTGGTTCACATCTATTCAACAACTCTCAATGTTATGATGCATGTCTCAAACATTCAAGCACACAGTGGTTCCACTGAACCTTACATCACACATATGTGAGCCCATCCTTGCCTCTCGCAGGCTAGGTCACTCACAGTCATGATACCACCCAGGCCCATCCTCGCCTCTCATAGGCTAGGTCACCTATCTCAATGGCATTTGACGAAACCTCTTATCTCACTTCATACTCATGAAATATTAATTCACTAATCAAGCACACTTGCATAGTTATATAGTTCATCCCACAGCATATCAATCACACCTTACAAGGAACAATACATAAGAGACGAATACAATACATTCACAATGCATAACAGTACTGGGTCTTGGACGTTGAGGTCACTAGACGTTGGTGTCACTGGATGTTGGTGTCACTGGACACTGGGGTCACTGGACACTGGGTCACTCGACATTGGTGTCACTGGACATTAGTGTCACTAGACGTTGGGGTCACTTGACACTAGGTCACTGGACGCTGGTGTTACTTGACACTTGTGTCACTTGACATTGGGTCACTAGACGCTGGTGTTATTTTTGACACCTGTGTCACTTGACAATGGGTCACTAGACGCTGGTGTTACTTTGACACCTGTGTCACTTGACACTGGGTCACTGGACGCTGGTGTTACTTGACACTTGTGTCACTTGACATTGGTCACTAGACGCTGGTGTTGGGTAAAAACGAAGGAAAGTAGTAACAGACTTTTCTACAGGACTCAAGGTCTCCTAAGGGATCCCAAACACCCAAGAACATGTTTCAAAGGCTTTAGAAACAAAACTAATACTCCCAGACCCATAAAACAACACAGACCGTCCACATATTTCACCAAAAACACAACATGCAAGACTCAGAAATCCTGGTATTCACAACTCGTCCAGACCACGAGGATGTAAGAGAAGCTAACAACGATTGGGATCATGAAGGTTTGGAAATGAAGACCAACACCCTCAGACCCATAAAACAACATAAATCGTCTGCCGATCTCACAAAAAACATGACATGAAAGACTCAGAACTTCTGGTATTCATGACCCATCCAGACCACAAGGATGTAGGAGAAACTAACAGTGTTTGTGGTCATGAAGGTTTAGAATCGAAAGCCGACACTCCCAAACCCATAAACAACACAGACTATCCACAGATTTCACAGAAAACACAACATGCAAGACTCAGATCATACAGAAAATGCACATGCAAGACTCAGATCATACAGAAAATGCACATGCAAGACTCAGAACTCCTCTACCCCATGGCCAATGCAATACAGACCATAAGAAGAAACCCACTCCCCTTCCTACCTTGAGATAAGAAAACGCAGTAAAGAGAAGAGGACAAGGGTGCTTCCACAGTCTTTCCCTCATGAATGCAGTGTTGATTCTAGCGTGGTTCCTTGTGATAGCTCTATTGCAACAACATGCAAAGGCAGCAGGCCAATGCAACCAGAGAAAGAGGCAAGAAGAAGCTTTTCTTTCTCTCTTTGGTTAGGAGACTACTAAGACAGTCCTTATATACTGTTGGAGGGTGGACTTAAGGCCCATCAAAAGAGGGTACTCCTAAAAGAAAGGCTGGTGTTCCGCACAAAAGGCCTACTTCAAGACTTCAAACAAAATACTCATTCTTATTATCCATATTCATATTCCCAAATTACTATTTATTCAGTTAATTAATTAAAAGCATTTTCACAATACTTATTTACATACACATATAATAAAATAAATAGCGAGGTGTTACATCGGGCAATTTCGCCGAGAAAAAACTACTTGAATAAAGGACGAAGTGAATACGAATACAAATACAGACCAAATTAAAGATATTAAGCATAACAAACATTTTGTTCTTTAAGAAAATAAAAATTATTTTTGTTTTTTTTTTTTGAATTAGAATTTTCATTTTTATTGTATTATATATATATATATATATAATACAATAAAAATGAAAATAAATTAATATTAATTTATGAATCAAACTAAAAAAAAATTGAATAAAACTAAAAAAAATGAATCAAATAAGATAAAACCCTCTAAAATCCTTCTTTGATTTGAACTTATCCAGTTCAAAATCCTTTTATTTTGAAATAAAAAATAGAAGAAATCTTACTTCTATACAATATCTTAATTGAATTGTACGTAATGATCAATAAATTTAGTCTTATCCAATCTATATATAGATATAGATAGATATGTAGATACGCATATAAAAATACTAGCAACAAATTTTTCTATAGAAATTTTTGAACTAGAATTGATGAACAACCAATATCAATAATAGTGTTTATTAGTGTAAAATCGAAAATGGGGCGTGGCCAAGTGGTAAGGCAACGGGTTTTGGTCCCGCTATTCGGAGGTTCGAATCCTTCCGTCCCAGAGCATATCCATTCATAATGTATATCATATTGGAATACAAATTGTATATCAGAATTTAAATTATCTTCCCTTTTTTGAATTATTCATCTCTAATCTAAATCGACTTGCTTTCGAATATGTAGATTCAAAAACAAGTCGAGTTTTTTTTTTACTTTCTTTTTTGTGTAATCGTTGTTTTAATGTAATCATTTCATTATATACATCTATTATAATTTTATAATTTTTTCATATTTTTTTCTTTTTTTTCTAATATTTCTAAATTCCCATTTTTGTACTTTACAAATTCTAAAAATAGAGTAGAAAATATATTGATACAATACCGAGTTAATTTTAATTTACGTCTTTACTTCAAAAAAGGTTTTTGTTATATAGAAGAAAAACCGAGACGTAAAAAGGATAGATTATTATGTATCGATTGAATCAATGACTATTCACGATTCCATAATTGAATCAATTACATACTGGATCCAAGCTAAAGCAATGTTATGGTAAAACTTCGTTTGAAACAATGTGGTAAAAAGCAACAAGCGACTTGAAAGACATGATTAGATTAGTTGTGGATTCTTACATCCGCCATTTTTTCTAGTATAGAGAAATGAACATGTGACTCGACATCGATTGTTCTGTTCCACTAGAACTTATTGTTTTGGGGACGGGAAAGGAGTTTATGATGTAAATAGTACATGATGGAGCTCGAGTTTATTCATTTCTCTGGGGAAAGCATCTAAGGTTAGTGAAAATTAATAAGTTAGAAAAACTTCGTAAGTATATTTTTGATAGAAAAATCGAAAGGATCCAATTTGAGTAAGGTTCAAAAAAAAAGGTTGGAATTAGTAAAACTGTTTTTATCCAAAGCGTATATGCAGGAATTAACCTTCTATTTGTATGATTCTTTCAGAGAGAGAAAAAAATGGTATGTTGCTGTCATTTTTGAAAAGATTTAAGATTCCCGGAGTAATGCCTAAACCCAATGATTCAAAGAAAAGTTAAAAGATCATGGAACAAGTAAATACCATTTTCAAATTGTCTCATCAATTCTATTAAAAAAATTCTAAAAAATAAATTATAAAGAAACGAAACACGGGTAAGAAAGGGGAGTAGAGACCACTCCATAAATGAAATTAGCTACTAAAGGCTTTGTTTTCTTTTTTGTTATTTGAGAATTATCCAATTTGAGTTATGAGGTTATAAATATGATGAGTTTTTTTTTCCAGAAAGAAAAATACTTAAGTCATAGTTTAATTGATTTGATGATTTTATTGATCTATTTGACATCATAATTTTCTACATACATATAATTTTTTATTTTCTTGAGCCGTACGAGGATAAAACTTCTTATACGTTTCTAGGGGGGTGTATTATTTATCTATATCTATCCCAATGAGCTGTTTATCAAATCGTTGCAGTCGATGTTCGATCCCGAAGAGAGGGAAGAGATCTTCGGAAAGTGGGTTTTTATGATCCAATAAAGAATCAAACCTATTTAAATATTCATGTTATTCTATATTTCCTTGAACGAGGTTCTCAACCTACAGGAACTGTTCAGGATATTTCAAAAAGGGCAGGTGTTTTTATGGAACTTAGCTCGAATCAACAAACGAAATTCAACTAATGAAATAAACAAGGGGGTGCGGATGACTTGTATATATATTTATAAAACTCTTTTCTCTTTTATCCCCTGCTCTCTTGTTCTTTTCATACCTAATTTTTATTATTTCTTGTTGTTTATATAGAATGATAGAATGTAGTTTTCTATAGCCAGAAAAATAAATGAAAATTTCATTGATCTTCAAAACAAAATGAAAAAATGTATAGAGATAAAAGATAGAATATAGGAAAAAGCAAAAAAAAAAAATAGTCACTAAATGAAGTAATTGGACTTATAAATAGATTACCCCCAATGAGGTGATTTTTTTTCTTATTCTTTTTTATTTTATTATCATTTATTTTTAACACCCACTCGCTCTTTATTATTTTTAGTTACTAATCCTAGTTATTTGATTTATATACTTCTTTCATAGTAAATACATGAGATAGAATATTCAAAATTGAATATTTCTATTATTTTATTCTTCATCCAATGACTATACATCCATTATATTTTTATGTAAATAGAGGGAAAACTCTAAGGAAAAATGGTGGTTCAATTCTATGTTGTTTAATAGGAAGTTAGAATACAGGTGTGAATTAAGTAAATCAATGGATAGTCTTGGTCCTATTGAAAATACCAGTCTAAGCGAAGACCCCAAAATTTTAACCGATATAGATAAAAAAATTCATAGTTGGAATGATAGTGACAATTCTAAGTATAGTTATTTTGATTATTTAGTAGGTGCCAGTAACATCTAGGATTTCCTATCTGATAAAACTTTTTTAGTTAGGGATAATAAGAGGAACAATTATTCCATCTATTTAGATATTGAAAATCAAACTTTGGGGATTAACAATGATCATTCTTTTCTAAGTGAACATGTAGGTTTTTTTTTCTAGCTATCTAAATACTGTTTCTAAGAATGATGATGATCTTTACATGTATGATACTCAATTTAGTTGGAACAATAATATTAGTAGTTGCATTGATAGTTATCTTCATTCTCAAATCTATATTGATAGTTTCGTTTTAGGTGATATTGACAAATATAATGAGAGTTATTTTTATAGTTACATTTTTGGTAAGGGAAGAAATTGTAGTGAAAACGATAATTCTAGTTCTAGTATAATAACTAGTACGAATGATACAAATGATAGTGATTCCACTATAGGAGAAAGTTCTAATAATCTCGATGAAAGTAAAAAATATAAGCATTTGTGGATTGAATGCGAAAATTGTTATGGATTAAATTATAAAAAAAAATTAAATCAAAAATGAATATCTGTGAACACTGTGGATATCATTTGAAAATGGGCAGTTCAGATAGAATCGAACTTTTGATTGATTCGGGTACTTGGAATCCTATGGATGAAGACATGGTTTCTCTGGATCCCATTGAATTTCATTCAGAAGAGGAACCTTATAAAGATCATATTGATTCTTATCAAAGAAAAACAAGATTAACTGAGGCTGTTCAAACAGGTACAGGTCAACTAAATGGTATTCCTATAGCAATTGGAATTATGGATTTTCAGTTTAAGGGGGACAATATGGGATCCGCAATAGGTGAGAAAATCACCTGTTTGGTAGAATATGCTACCAATCAACTTTTACCTCTTATTCTGGTATGTGCGTCCGGAGGAGCGCGTATGCAAGAAGGAAGTTTGAGCTTGATGCAAATGGCTAAATTCTCTTCTGTTTTATATGATTATCAAACAAATAAAAAGTTATTCTATGTATCCATACTTACATCTCCCACTACTGGTGGGGTGACAACTAGTTTTGGTATGTTGGGGGATATCATTATTGTCGAACCAAATGCTTATATTGCATTTGCTGGTAAAAGAGTAATTGAACAAACATTGAATAAGGCAGTACCCGAAGGTTCACAAGCAGCTGAATATTTATTCCATAAGGGCTTATTTGATTCAATCGTACCATGTAATCTTTTAAAGGGGGTTCTGAGTGAGTTATTTCAATTCCATAATTTCTTTTCTTTGACCAAAAATGACAAGGCATAGCCAAAATTCTTTGAATAAGAAAAGGGTATATATATATATTGGCTTAGCTATAATCACTAGAATTCCTATATACTAAGTATAAATATATAGGAATTCTAGTGATTGTAGACTATCTTTATATAATAATATAAATAAGAATAGAAAAATAAAAAAATAAAAAAAATAATATATATAAGGTACAAATAGTAAATTGAGGTACCCATTTTATGATAAACTTTCCTTCCATTTTTGTTCCTCTAGTAGGATTAGTATTTCTGGCAATTGTAATGGCTTCTTTATTTCTTCATATTCAAAAAACAAGATTTTTTAGATACGATCAGTAGGGACAAATATCATATATTTTTCTTAGATATGGAAGCAAGTCGATGAATTCCTCCTAAAGGTTTACATTATAGTAATGCCTGTTGATGGAAGTTACTTTAGAAACAAAGAAAACAAGTCAAATTATGGGGTTTTTTATTCCCCAATTATAATACTAATTAGAATACTAAATTCAAAAAATGGGGGTAATGGGTATAGTATTTCGCTCAAAATATGTACTGGTATATTCTATGACAAAGTCTCGAAAACTAAGCAATTTCTTTTGGGCCTTTATCATTTTTTTAGGTTCATTGGGGTTATTGTTGGTTGCAATTTCCAGTTATCTTGGTATGGATTTTTTCTTTGTTTATGAGGAAATTAGTGATTTTCCATTTATTCCGGACTTTATTTATTTTCCATTTATTCCACAAGGGGCCACGATGGCTTTTTATGGAATCGGGGGTCTTTTTATTAGTTTTTATTTGTGGTTGATTATTTTGTGGGATGTAGGTGATGGTTATGATATCTTCAATAAAAAAGAGAAAAAAGTACATTTTTTTCGTTGGGGATTTCCTTAAAAAATCGTCGTATTATTCTCAAAATACCTATGAACGAGCTTCAATCCATCAGAATAATAACAGGAGTTAAAGAAGGGGGTATTTTTACTCGTACCCTTACTTATGAGAGTATCGTTTATCTTGAAACCATAGAACAGGGGTTTATTCCCTTGACTCGTATTGAAGATAATTTGACTGGGTCAGAAATTGCACATAAAGCTGGCGAATTATCTGTATGTTTGGATGTACCACTGTTTTACTTATGAGAATTGGACTTAACTAGAAATTAAATTGCACAAAAAGCTTAAGAATTGTCCTATTTATTTGGTGTACCTATTGAAATATTTTGAAGAAAACTTTTTTTTTTCAAAATATTTCCATTTTTATAGATGGGGCGTTATTTGATTTCGAAATCCGACTATTATATTCCTAACCCGAAGTGCTCCTTGGTGTATTCATAAATAGTAATAATGTTTTCTTCGAATCTTAGCAATTGATATCCTTTCGAAACAATTTGTTTTTCTTCATTTGAATTGACTTTCAATTTCTTAATCGATTTATGTATTCTTTTTTCTAAATTAAACAAGGCAAGGACTAATGAACTGCAAGTAAAAAAAATGAGAGAATAGAATATAGATTTATCTATAAGCTCTATGACTTGTAATAGAGCTTATGCTTGATAGAAAGGTTATTATCATATAGAGTTGACGAATGAGATGAAGTTGAGTTCATTAAAGACGAAAAATGACAAAAAAGAAAACATTCATTACCCTTCTACATCTTACATCTATAGTCTTTTTTCCCTGGTGTATCTCTTTCACATTTAAGAAAAGTCTCGAATCTTGGTTTATTAATTGGTGGAATACTAGGCAATCCGAAATTTTCTTGAATGATATTAAAGAAAAGAGTATTCTAAAAACATTCATAGAATTTGAAGAACTGTTTTTCTTAGATGAGATGTTAAAGGAATGTCCGGAAACACATCTACAAAACCTTCGTACTAGAATCTATAAAGAAACAATCCAATTAATTAAAACGCACAACGAAGATTGTATGAATACGATTTTGCACTTCTCGACAAATATAATTTGTTTCTTTATTCTAAGCGGTTATTCTATTCTTGGTAATCAAGAACTTGTTCTTATTAACTCTTTGGTTTGAGAATTTATATGTAATTTAAGTGACACAATAAAAGCTTTTTCTATTCTTCTATTAACAGATTTATGTATAGGATTTCATTCAACCCATGGTTGGGAATTAGTGATTGGTTTTGTCTATAAAGATTTTGTATTTGCTCAAAATGATCAAATTATATCTGGTCTTGTTTCCACTTTTCTAGTCATTTTAGATACAATTTTAAAATATTTTATTTTCTGTTATTTAAATCGCGTATCTCCATCACTTGTAGTGTTTATCATTCAATGAATGATTGACTGAAAAAATGATTCACTTATCCAATTTTAATTTAAAGTTTTTTAGCTAAAAAGAAAATAACTTTTCTTTTTCCCTTCTTTTTAACCCCCTTAAATTAAAAAGGGGGTTCCCCACCTTGGATAGGGAACTATGCGAGTGACCTACCTAATCTTATTGTAGAAATTTTCAGGATCAATGATTAGACCATGCAAACTAGAAATGCTTTTTCTTGTATAAAGGAAGGGATTACTCGATCCATTTCCATATCGATTATGATATATATAATAATTCGAGCACCCATTTCAAATGCATATCCAATTTTTGCACAGCAGGGTTATGAAAATCCCCGAGAAGCAACCGGTCGTATAGTCTGTGCCAATTGCCATTTTAGCTAATAAGCCCATGGATATTGAGGTTCCACAAGCGGTACTTCCTGATACTGTATTTGAAGCAGTTGTTCGAATTCCTTATGATATGCAAGTGAAACAAGTTCTTGCTAATGGTAAAAAGGGAGCTTTGAATGTTGGGGTTGTTCTTATTTTATCGGAAGGTTTTGAATTGGCACCCCCCCAATCGTATTTCGCTTGAGATTAAAGAGAAGAAAGGCAATCTGTCTTTTCAAAACTATCGCCCTACAAAAAAAAATATTCTTGTGGTAGGCCCTGTTCCTAGTCAGAAATATAATGAAATCACCTTTCCTATTCTTTCCCCGGATCCCACTACTAAGAGAGATGTTCATTTTTTAAAATATCCTATATACGTAGGCGGGAATAGGGGAAGGGGTCAGATTTATCTTGACGGGAGCAAGAGTAATAATATTGTGACAATAGCAGGTATGGTAAAAAAAATCATACGAAAAGAAAAAAGGGGGATACGAAATAACTATAGTGGATGCATTGGATGGGCGTGAAATAATTGATATTATACCTCCAGGACCAGAACTTCTTGTTTCAGAAGGTGAATCTATCAAACTTGATCAGCCATTAACAAGTAATACAAATATGGGTGGATTTGGTCAGGGGGATGCGGAAATAGTACTTCAAGATCCGTTACGTGTCCAAGGTCTCTTGTTCTTCTTGGCATCTATTATTTTAGCACAAATCTTTTTAGTTCTTAAGAAGAAACAATGTGAGAAGGTTCAATTGTTCGAAATGAAATTCTAGTTCCGCGTATTTATCAACATATTAAACTCGTAAAAATAACTATTTTTTTTTGTTGATAATTTATGTAATTCTATTATGTATAATAGAATAAAAAAAATTATGAAAAGATCTTTGGTTCTGTATAGTCTTTTTATACTATATTTCAAAAGTTCCCTGTGACATAGTGACGTAATACAAATAAACTCGAGTATGGATATTGTCAGGAAGACTATTTGACTTTGTTTTTTCAACCCCATAATAAATTTGAATATTATGGTTATGACACTTTTTTTTTTCAGATTTCAATTTTCTATAATAGAGAGTTCTATTATGGAAATATTTTTCTATTGTAAAATACAAGAAAATTGGATTCGATACTAAACATAAAATAGATATCTATCTATATAGATAATTTGAAACAAAATAAAGTTAAATATGGAAAAGGTACTCTAGGGGGGATTATTTGTCTTTTCCTAGAGTCTGATTCCTATTCCTTCTTGTTTGTGTCGAAATAGAAATATTCTACAAATATCAATAAAATAATCTTTTTTAACCCCTTCCTAAAAAATCCTATATCTTACTTTCTATTTTTTCCAACTTAGAATATTTCTGCCATATAATATTTTATTGCATATAATACGTAGTGAACAAATAAAAAGAGAGGGGATTGGGGAATTTGATTAAACAAATTGAATTTCTTCAATTAACTTGTAAAAAAAAGAATGAAATGGAGTTTTTTGAAACATCAGAAAAAGTAGTCATTTATATGAATAACAAAATATTAGAATTATTAAGAACTCACCGGGGATCCACTCTTTCTTTGATGAATTCGAGTGGATCCTTGGTGAGTTCTTACACTTTCATTTCAAAAAACCCAATCATAATATGATTACTACAGAGATGAGCCCAATCCGGAATAAGAACCATAAAAGAAAATACCAATTAAACCGATCACAATAATACCAGTTACAGTACCTATTATCCAAAGAGGAATCCTTCCAGTAGTATCGGCCATTTATCCCACTTTCCTCCACATTTAATCAAGTAGTTAGTCATGCTAAAGACATAAACAGTCATAGATAATTATGAAATGATATCCTTCCGAATGGGATAAAAGAATTCCTTCCTTATATATATATATATATATATATATATATATATATATATATATATATAATTTACTATTCCTATTTCTTCTATTACAAAAATGAGTAATAACCCCCAGTAGAGACTGGTACGATTCAATTCAACATTTTGTTCATTTGGGTTTGATTGTGTCGTAGCTCTATAATTCAAATTAGGTTTATCGTTGGATGAACTGCATTGCTGATATTGATCCCAAAAAAGAAACAGTGGGTACCGCTAGTCCATGAACAACCAACCATCGTACTGTAAAAATTGGATAGGTCCTATCTATGGTCATTGGAGCCTCCTAAAAAGATCTACTAAATTCATCAAGTTGTTCCAAAGGATCAAAATGACTAGTTATTAATGGAATTACTTGTTGGCTCTTTGTAAAATACTCGTTTAGGCGGGGGCTTCCAAATACATCGTAAGCTAGACCCGTGCTGACAAATAACCAACCTGTAATGAATAGGGAGGATATAGAAATGCTATGAATAATCCAGTAGCGGAAACTGGTAATAATATCAGCAAATGAATGTTCTCCTGTGCTTCCAGACATGTTGAACTCCACATATTCTTGTACAGTCAAAAGGGGGATCGATTCCATAAAAGACGAGATCAGTAAGTTGAAATTTACTGAAATGTAATCCTTGTTAGATCGTCCATTTTGTACCAACGGTGTCTTTTTAGTATACCGAATCATTATAGCTATCCTTCTTCTAATATAGCAGTGAAATTTCACAATCAGTGGCGAAATCTAGTACTAGATAAGTTCTTTCTTCATTGATTGTCTCGATGTATTCAAAAATCCAATAGAAAATTTTTCAAAGTTTGAGCGTATAATTTTTTTATAGTAAATTTTTATAGTAATAGTATAAAATGAAGGTTCTACCCATTCCACATTATTAGTTTCGGACAAGAAATTGAGGATGAATTAAAATCGGAATACAATAAATTGGTTTCTTCGAATTCATAAAGGAGATTTTAGATTTCTATAATTCAATTAGATGCCAAATCTATAAATATACTTTTTGGGGTTGTTGAAGATATTTTTTCTATTTTCTTCTATATTAATTCAAAGTTAAATAAATTGAAATAGCAAAGTTATTATTCTTTGTTTTTGTTTTAATATTCATTATTTTTTTTTTATTTCTAATAGAAATAGAATTCTATTCTAGAATTATATATATATATATATATATATAGAGAGAGAGAGAGAGAGAGAGAGAATAATACTAAAGATTTTCATTAAATTAGTTTACTCAATTCACAAGTTGATTAATAAGTCTGTTGATTTGGAATCACAGGATGGGTGAATGTCACAAATGATGAATTTATTTCTAAATTATGTCACTATATTTCTTTTTGTTCGTCTGTAAGAATTTATTGATGAATCTCCAATTTTCAATTGTATCTTTCAAGTAGTATTTTTTCTTATCTTCTTTTTTCTCTCAAAAATGGAAATTTAGGGAAGTGCTTTATAAACATATGTATAAAAAAAATATTTCATTTAGCTTCTATATGCTCACTATAACTAGTTATTTCGGTTTTTTACTAGCGGTTTTAATTATAACCTCATCTCTATTTATCAGTCTGAGTAAAATACGACTTATTTGATTTGTAATTTTGAGAGGAATAGTAAATTTGGGGACAAGACATTCTATAGTTCCTTACTGTGTCAATTTACAATTCTCGGTCATTGAGATTCATGATCAATACATATTAATGTTTAAGGATAGATATTACCTTTTTTTTTTTTACCTTTCGAACAAATAAAAATGATTGAAGTTTTTCTATTTGGAATCGTGTTAATTCCCATTACTTTGGCTGGATTATTTGTAACTGCATATTTTCAATACCGACGAGGTGATCAGTTGGATCTTTGATTAATTAATGTCTCTTTTTTGCAGAATCCCTATTTATTTTGTTTTAATCCTAATCTACAAGGATAAAATTGAGACATTTTAATGTTCAATTATTTCAGTGTAATTATCATTTGAACAATACTAGAATCACGTTCTGTAGGATTTGAACCTATGACATCGGGTTTTGGAGACCCACGTTCTACCGAACTGAACTAAGAGCGCTTTGTTTTCATAAATTATTTTTTATGATCCAAATATATTTTTCATGTATATACTATATCAATACACACACACACACACACACACACATATAGATATTCGGTATGTATGTCCAATTGGAATTCGTCTTCAATTAGTCCCGTATTATTGCTCATCTCATATAAAAAAATATATAATTTGGAATATCATATAATACTGAATATCATATGAAAAGTAATAGTTAGGGATAGGGATGACAAGATTTGAACCCGTGACATTTTGTACCCAAAACAAACGCGCTATCAAGCTGCGCTACATCCCTTTTCCATTTGTTTCTAGTGTTATTGTAAAGAATCTTTGTCTTGTTTTCCACATTTTTCTCTGTTGATATATAGAAATATATATATATATATATATATATATATATATATATATCTATTTTTCTGCCATTTTTTTCAGTTTCCTATACTATAATATACAATAGAATATGAAAAAGAAAAAAAAGATTCTAAAGAAATATAACTAATATTCTTTAGAATAAGAAAAAAGAATATTAAATTCAAATAAATTTTATATACAAAAAAGACTAAAAAAGGAGAATTTGAAATGCGAGATCTAAAAACATGTCTTTCAGTGGCACTAGTAGCAAGTACTCTATGGTTCGGGGCTTTGGCGGGTCTCTTGATAGAGATCAATCATTTTTTTCTAGATACATTGATATTCCCCTTTTTTCATTCTAGTTATTGGCACATGGGGGGTGAAGAAGATTATAGATCCAATTAAGTATTAAATATATGTAATTAATCTCCTCTTCTTTATTTCATATTTTATTTCTTCTTCTTTTTTACAATTGTAATAGAATAAGTTAAGAAAGATAAAGAATAAGGGTTAATTTGGCCTCATTGAAATTCGGAGTGAAACTCGGGATTTGGTCCAGGTTTCAATGGAATTGAATTAATAATTCAATTCCATTTCTATTAATAATAGAGTGAAAGCAGAAATTTAAATGGAATGGATAGGGTCGGGGCAACAATATCATAAAAGTACTTAATTAAAAAAACCAAAATATTGTATTGCAATTCAAAACGAAATACAGTTTGAGATCATTGTATTATTTTTGCACTATATTAATCTTAATTGGAACAAAATCTTTCATAATTTGATTTCAAATTATTCTTTTCTATTTTAGTTTTTTTTCGTTCTTTTCTTTTTCTTAGATTCTGAAAAGAAAAGAATTAAGTGAATTAAAAACCCAAAGGAGGTTCTTGGCCAAAGGTAAAGAGATTCAAGTAATTGTTATTTTGGAATGTACCGGTTGTGATAAAAAGAGTGTTAATAAGGAATCAACGGGTATTTCTAGATTTATCACTAAAAAGAATCGACACAATACGCCTAGTCGATTGGAATTGAGAAAATTCTGTCCCCGTTGTTGCAAACATATAATTCACGCAGAAATAAAGAAATAGAGAAAATTGATCGCTTGTGTGTTACCCTTCGAACCAAAGAACATAACATGTAAAATGATCTATTTTTCATATCTATATAGATAGATCTATCTGTATTCTATAATTTACAATTGAATTATATACAAATAACAACATATATTAAAAAAGTAAGAATAAAAAAACAAATCCTTTATTGTATTTCTTGTAATAAATGTGATTTTTGGAATAGGGATAAATTAACCATGGAAAAATCTAAGCGACTCTTTATTAAATCCAAGTGATCTTTTCGTAGGCGTTTGCCCCCGATCCAATCGGGGGGGGGGGGGGGGGGGGGGGGGACCGAATTGATTATAAAAACATGGGTTTAATTAGTCGATTTATTAGTGAACAAGGAAAAATGTTATCCAGACGCGTAAATAGATTGACCTTAAAACAACAATGATTAATAACAATTTCGAACTACTACTTTAAGAAAAAAAAATATATAGAAATTAATAATTCGAAATCAAATTTTGAATTTAGATTTGAATTAAACATGGATTGATGTTTTGTTTGAAAATTACGACAATTCAATTTGGGTTTTTATGTTGTAACAAAAAAGATAATCGGTGACAAAGAATAATTTTTTTTATTAAGCGTGGTTGTTTATTTTGATAGCTTTATCATATGAATGTTTATCATATGATAAAACTATCAAAATAAACAAATTTCTATTCTATAACTTCCCGGAGTAAAGTCTAAGGGGATTTTTGGTTTTTATGATATCATTGGCAATCATAAAAAGACAATTCTCTTTTAATATAGCTATTTGTGCAACTATTTTACAATTAAGAAGCAATTTCCTCGTGTATAGACTATATCTTAAATTACTATAAATATAATATACATTTGGATTCCTGCGAATTACTACATTTATTTGACTAATCCATAAACCACGAAAATCTCTTTTTTTCCTATCTCTATCCTGATGAGCCGAAACCAAAGCTTTAATTTTCTGTTGAGTAATAGTTCGAGTAAGTCTTGAATGAGCTCCGCGAAAGCTTGATGTAAATAAACGAATTTTTGTCCTCCATTTCTGAGCTATATATCCTCGTTTAATTTTGGTCATTGAATAATTGAGACTTTGATGAATAACTATTTGATTTTTCAGTTATTCTTTTCTTCTTCCTAGTCTATTAATAACAAAAATGGATTCTTCCAATGTATAAAAAAAAATTGCAATGGCTCTTGCTACTATAACCTCCCCAACCATGATTTTTTATATTTTTTTTCCAAATATTGATCCTCAAACTAATAAATTGTATTGATACTAGATATAAAAAGGCATAGTAATAGTAAATGAAATAGGACATATATAAAAAATTGGTGGGTTCCATCGTTTCTATGATTTTTTTATAGAAACGGGCAGGTCCTCTTTATACATCGGAGCCTTTTTTCTTTTCATTTTATATTCATTTAATTAATGTTATTGTTAACTTGTACAGTTCACACTCTTTGGCTCTACCCATCCAATATTTAGTAAGTAGATTTTTTCACAACGAAATCTAGTTATATAGTAATGGTATTTAATTATGAAAATTTGCTGGGTAGCTGACCCTCTTATTCCGTTCTTACAAAATCCATCAAAATTCATTCATTAAGGACATACTTTATCTTTAATTGAAAAAGTATTTTCTCTGCTTAACGGGTAACTAACTTTATATTTGTTTTGTTACCGATGGGAAAGTCCTTCTCATCTTAAATTGTAAATTAAGACTATTGGGTTTGCACCAATCGAAACCATAAATTTGATACAAGTTAGAAGAAATAGAAGAATGTAAAGAATGTATATATATAAGTTAAGATAGTCTGAATGGGAAAACTACATTCACACTATCTTAACCGATCAACAATACTGAAAAAATGAAATTGGTTTTTTCTTCTTAGTATATGATCTGAATGAGTCGCACATACATCCTGGTACACGTTCCTCAGCGCTGAGGGCATCCCCAAAGAGCAGGGGATTTTGTGACATTTCGGATTGGCTGTCTTGTGTTTCTAATAAGTTGTTTCATAGTTGGCATGGTAAGTCGTAATATATATATATATATATATATATATATATATATATATAATGAGCAGGTTTAGATCTATCCTAACCGTGAATTACTTAGATTCTATATTACTTATATTCTATTAATAGATTAACTAATAGAGATATTATATTAAAATTAATAAGAAGATTAAAAAATGAAATATCAAATCCTATAATTTTTTAGAATAATCCTTGCCACCGATTTTTTTCAACGACTACAAGATCTACAATTCTGTGAGCTTGGGCTTCTGCTCCTAACATAAAAACATCCCTTTCCATGTCTTCGGATATAACCCATAAAGGTTTGCCCGTTCTTTGTACATAAACCCTTGTGATAGTTTCACGCATTTTCAGTAGCTCTTCCGCTTCTAGGATAAATTCTCCCATTTGTGCCTCATAAAAAGAACTAGCGGGTTGGTGGATCATTATCCTGATTTTATAACTTAATAAGTATTTCCCTCATCTTGATAAAGATTTTGGTAATGATTTCTCCTATATTGGTAAAGATTGTACTTATTCCCAAATAAAGGTAAATGGGATAAATACAAATAAGAAAATAAATAAATGAGTAAAAATAATATTCAATAACCGTACAAGCATTTTCTGCGTATTGGTGCATACGGCTTTTCCACCCATGCAATTCATTTTTTCCTCTATGGATAGAGTATTTTCTTCAATGAATTTTTTTTCAACATTTACGAATTTATTTTTTTTCAATCAAAGAAAAAAGAAGTACAAAATCTACCGAGTCTTTTGGATCCAGATCCTTAAATAATAAACAATACAATAAACAACTTTTGTTTTTCTTTTTTGAATCTATTTAAAAATACTACGATGGTTCCGTTGTTTTTTTATATCATTTTGTTATTTAACAATCCGAAAGTTTCTTTTTTTTTCATATGTTATGTTTTCTTCTAATTAAAATAAAAATTGTTAAAAGTTTTCTGGTATGAAAAAAAAACAAAAAAGTCTGTGACACTAAAATTAAACTAGGTTCCTGATCGATCAGATAAAATTGTAAATACCCTTTTTTTTCATACTACTCTTTCTATATATAATCGAATGATTTAAAAAACAAAAATTTGCATATGGAATTCAAAATACCATGTTATTATTACTTATAAAATGTTTTTATTAAATGTTTTTATGGCGAAGGTATAGTCTTTATATACTCAAATAAAAGAATCATTGGCGCCAAGTGTGAGGGAATGCTAGGCGTTTGGTAATTTCTCCTCATGCCAAAATAAAGGATCCCATTGAAGCGGCTAATCCCATACATACTGTCTGTACATCTGGTTGTACAAATTGCATAGTATCATAAATAGTTATTCCGGGTATTACCCACCCCCTGGAGAATTTATAAACAGATACAAATCTGTATTCTCTTCCTCTATACTCAGATATACCATAAGACTAATAAGTTGATTCGATATTTCACTATCAACCTCTTGACCTAAAAAAGTAATCTTTCTCGATACAGTCGATTGATTAGGATTAAATTTTTTTCCTTAAGAGCCATACATGCACCTTTTGATGCATACAGTTCACCAAAAATCATATAAGCAAAAAAGGAATCAATGTGTCGATTTTAAACCTCTTTCTCTTTTCATAATGGACTTCTTCAAACTTTTAAAGAAAAAAAATAATATACTCAATTTATTGAACTATCTTCTCATTGATGTATTGCTTTCATTGAGATCGAAGCCTAATCAAAATGTAATTTTCTTGTTTTTGAATGGACCTTTTCAATTCTTTTAGGTTTCTTTTATACTCTGAGTAAAGATCTGCCCGATTTGGATTTGCACATATAGGACAAATATTACAATACTGTGTATTTTTGTTATAACATCTTCCTGTTCTGAATTTCTTATTTAATGTTTTCTATAAAATATATGTGTAATATCCCTAATTTACGGACCTTAGAAATAAATAATAAAGAGATATCTTTATAGAATAGTTTGGTATTTAATGGTTAAAGGATACCCTTAGGCATTATTAATAATAGTTACCTTAAAATAAGATAATAGGACCCTGATGGGGAGCCAAGACCCAAGATGGACCAAGGCCCACTAAGCCACACACATGCACCTTGGCTTTAAATAGAAGAGGAGAGGGAGAGTTAGAGAGAGAAAGAAAAAGAAAGAAGAAGAGTTAGAGAGAAGGAGGAGAAGAGGAGAAGAAGAGGAAGAAGAGGAAGGAGGAGATGGAGCAGAGATCTAAAGACCCAGTGCCGGGAACTCATTTCTACGTGTCCCGGAAGGTGAGTGATTCCTCCCCTTGTCTTCTCCATCCTTCCATGGTTCTGGTTCTCTTGTTTATCCCTTTTTCCCCTTTTGAATCCTTAGGTTTGGAGAATTGGGATTTTGATGATTATGCATGTTTAAGGATGTTTTTGAGTAAATCAATCGGTTAGAAATGTAATAGAAGTGTTTAAGATTTGATTTTATAAGGTTGGGATGATTGGGTATGCCATTGATAGCCATAGAACTTGCATTTTCGAAAACCCATGTTCGTCCCGGCCCAGCCGGAATTTGGTTCAGCTGGGCCAGAATGCGTTAGAAGGGAGAAAATAAGCTTCAGGGGAGTTTCGGCCCAGCCGAAACATGGTGCAGCTGGGCTGAAATTGGGCAGAGGAGAAATTAGCTCCAGGGGAGTTTCGGCCCAGCCGAAACTTGGTGCAGCTGGGCCGAAACGTGACAGAGGAGAAATGAACAAATTTAAGGGATCTCCGGCTGGGCCGCGATTGTGGCCGGCTGGGCTAGAATTTGATATTTGTTTAAATTCTTTTAAAATATTTCCCTTTTTGAGTATTTAAATGACTTTAAATGTTTATTCAAATGATGATATGTTTATCTTTTTCTCTACATGAGTCACTTAGACTTGTGTTTTCTTATGAAAATATAGTGATGTGATATTAAAGAAATTATGTTGTTTTGAGGTGTTTAGATTATTGTATGGTAGTTGTATTTGTGATGTTATGCTTGCACCCTTATTGCAATCATGTGGTTGTTGCATATGCTTGTGATTGTATGTTACGATAAACCCTCTTTAATAAAAGATACATAAAACACTAAAGACGATACCTAAGCCTCTTAGTAAAAAGGTGGGGAGTTACCCCTAAGTTTCAGAAAAAGCTTTTAAGCAAGGTTTATAGTTTCAAGAAAGGTTTTTAGAAAAAGATATCGCCTCAGTGACATAAGGTGGAACCTTCCCCGGTACCAGTCACGTCCAAGAGCCGCACGCTCGGCGTACAACGGTGTGCAAAGGGCTAAGGATCCTATATGTCACCAAGGAGTGATGAGTTTTAGAATGGTTATGAAAAGGATTATTTATGAACAGGTTTTATGAAAGAGTTTTCAAAGGAAAGTTATGATCCCAATAAAGGGAATAAGTTATGTTTTAAGGCTAAGAGGCCCCCAGGGGTGGGAGATGGGGACCGTCACCCTGACACCCATGGGGAAAACAACCTTCTTCATAGGGAGAAGGGGTTCTTCATAGGGAGAAGGGGTTCTTCATAGAGAAGAACAAGTTAGAAAAGAGACTCCTCCTAGTAACGGAGATGTAGTCAACCCACTTGGACCGGTGGGGATTAATTAAAGGTTGTTTCAAGAGGGACGCCTCTTGTTGGCTAGAGCTCAGCCAAATTAAGAAAATAGGCGGTGAAAGTGAAATTTAAATAAAGAGATAATGCAAACCACACAGTTGTAGAAACAACTAGGATATATTGTTTTGCTTGATGTATGTATGTTCTATGTTAGAACATGAGAGGAGTCATGAGCCTAGTTGTAGGTGAGTGATGTAAGATAAGTCTAGACATTATATGAGGACGTGTGTAATTGTATACTACCTTTGAGGTAAGAGAGGGGTTATACCCATAAAAAGTTAATGTAAGCTACCGAGAGAGGTATGCAAGATGTTATGCCTCACAGAGAGAGGCGATGTAAGCCCAAGTTGGGCAGGTCAAAGGAAGGAAAGATTATGCACGTTCCCATCCGATGCTATAGCAAAGTGAGACCCTAGTGAGGGGTCAAGAGTAACAGAAAGATGTTTAGGTGCCTTAGTGCACTAGTGGCCATAGATTTGGCATAGAAGGCCAACTCTATGTGCCTCAGCAAGGGTCAAGGTATGATCCTAAGAAATAGTGACGTAGAGGTGATGAGGTAATAGTTTTGAGTGTGAGCTTTTATAAAAGAAAAGAGAAGCCATGAGAATTAAGAAAAGGATCTCTAGAATAGAGAGTCAGCCTAGAGTCCTTGGAACACTCACTGAGACATTATGTCTCATCCCGTTTAGTTTCCATGTTTTTTTACAGGTTAGCAGGTGGACACCTTGTGGGAAGAGCTTGGAGCATGGAGCTGCTTTCCCGGAGGAATATGTTGTTAGTATAGTTTTTGTATAATTCCTAATGGATGGAAATTTAGTTTATGTTTTATGTATATTGCTTATGTCTTGTATGGCACATAAGTGCCAAGAGCTTTGTACTAGATTTATTTCATGCAATATAAGTTTAAGTTTTAATTTCCGCATAGTTAACTCTGATATTCTTATATGCTAATTTCTATTAATTTAGCAATATAAGGAGAAAAAGGTAATATCCTTTAGGGTGTTACAATACGGATATGATAGAAGTGGTGATCGTAGATATATTACCAATTGGTTTTTTCTAAACAAAGCCTGGGTACTTTATTTTATTGGTTCAATCAAGCCAACCATAAATTATTCATAATTTCGAGTAATAATCTGGATACCTCCTCTAAAAATAAAAAAATCGATAGAATTGTACTTCATTACACTTCACGCTCCAATTTTTTTATGATTCAATCATTCTTCTTTTGGGGGTGAAAGAGAGGATATCTCGATCGGGGGAGAAAACGGGTAAATTCCATATGACCTACTATATCTGACAAGTCACACTATATATCAACCCAAGATGCATCTTCTTCCCCAAGGCTTCGAAAGGGTACTCTTGGAACACCAATGGGCATAAAATGGAGAAATAATATAATCATATATCTAACTTTAGTGTGGAAACATAAGAATTATCATGTTAAAAATGATTTACTTTTATTAAATTGCATTTTTTTTATAAAAAAAGGAATACTAAATAAAGTAAAGTTATTACGAATGGGCCATTGGGGTGACAAGCAAATATGTCTGCATTTACTTATTTAAATATTCATAGAGAAAATTGTCAACCCCTTTCGTCTACCCACCATTGCGTATTGTTACTTATCGGGTATAGAATAAATTTGTTTCTTTTTATTTCTACAAATATGATTGTTCCATTTTACGAGAAAATCTAATGAAAGGCTAGAGTCCATAACATAAATTTTTCTAGTGCAATAAAGTTACATAGTGTCTATTTTTTTGTTGATATAAGGGGTATTTTCATGGGTTTACCTTGGTATCGTGCTCATAATATTGTATTAAATGATCCAGGCTGTTTGCTTTCTATTCATATAATGCACACAACTCTCATTGCTGGTTGGGCCGGTTCGATGGCTCTATATGAATTAGCAGTTTTTGATCCCTCTGACCTTGTTATTGACCCAATGTGGAGACAAGGTACGTTCGTTATACCTTTCATGACTCGTTTAGGAATAACCAATTCGTGGGGTGGTTGGAATATCACAGGAAGGACTATAACGAATATGGGTATTTGGAGTTACGAGGGTGTGGCCGGAGCACATATTGTGTTTTCGGGCTTATGCTTTTTAGCAGCTATTTGGCATTGGGTTTATTGGGATCTAGAAATCTTTTGTGATGAATGTACTGGAAAACTTTCTTTGGATTTGCCCAAAAATTTTGGAATTCATTTATTTCTTGCAGGGGTGGCTTGTTTTGGTTTTGGCGCATTTCATGTAACAGGATTGTATGGTGTAACACACCGAAAATTAAAACCCAATAAGTATGAAAGTGAGAGATTTAATTAGAAATTTTCTTGTTGGAGAGAATTGTAACACTGTGATTTTTCGTAACGTATATTAAGTGTTTGATAAATACCGTAAAAGGAAATTAAATTAATTCATAGTGTTATTGTGAGATTTTTGGGACTTTTACGTAAGTTCCGTAAGTTGTAAAAAAAAAAAAAAAAAATAAGAGAAGAGGGGGTGTCCTTATAGGAAGGGTAGCTGCAAATAGCAAAATTGTAAAACTTTCCCAAATAAGAGACGTGAACTGCTTCTTTTCCCCGCATTCTTCCTTCTTCCTCGCGAGAAACCCTGCTGCTCTCTCTCCTTCTCTCTAAATATTATCTTCTCTCTAATATTTGAGCTTTCAAATCAAAGTTTCTACCGATTAATCTTGGATATATCATCGAGGGAGACTAGAGCTTCAAAACCAACCGATTGGATTTCGATTTCATCGAGGTATGTAGGGGTTTCTTTTTTTTTCCTAAGCTATTTCCTTGTTTTCTTGTTAAATATGGATTGTGGCTGTTGTTGATGGTCTGTAAATAATTTTGAAAACCCGAAATAAGCTACTTGAGATTTGGGTCCTGTGACTGTGTGGATTTTTCGTCTCGGTTTTCGTGCAGGTTTTTGAGGATGTAAATACATTTTCTTATGTTTTGATGCCTCTGGATATCATGGTATTTTTTTCAGATTTTTTTGAGCACTGTAACTATTTTTACCGGAATTATTTTTAAAAACTGTTGATTCTGAGAATGGGACTGTTTTGATTTTTACAAGAATTTTGGGACATGATTTTGGAAAACTGGAACCATGAGTTCATTTTATGCATCATGAGGGTCATCTCTGAATTTTTGTAAGGTCAGAAAAGCCTGGGAAGTATTTTTAGTGATTTAATGTTGGAAAAACCGAAAAGCTGGACAGTAGAGAAATTAAATGTAGAAAATTACTTTTTGTGAGAATTTGGTCTTGAGAAAATTTAATAATACTGTTTTGACCATGTGGAATATCCATGGATTTTCTCAGAATTTTGTAAGTACCTTTTGTAATTAATTACATTTTCTTATTGAAAACTGTGTTCTGGAGAAATAATGATTTGGAAATTCAAAAAAGGTATTTTTGGTGGATTTTTGGTACTGAGGAAATTATATGTGATGGTCCACATGTTGGAGATATTCTCTGTAAAATTTCACATAAAACGAATTTGATATGCTATTTTCTAAAAATATGGAATTGTGTTTGACAGAGTATGTCCAGCCACTGTTTTTAATTCAAAAATAATATTTGTGGGTTGAATTTTCGTGAGATAAATTTATATGATGAAATATGAATGATGTATAGTTTCTCTGTAAAATCTCATGAAATTTCAAATTGATATGATGCATCAAATAATTTTTGGTGTGTGTGTACAGCTCTATGTGTCCACATGAAATTTAATTATATTAATTGTGTATTTGGTTTTAATGCCTTTAATTGTACTTGTTAAGGAATAATTTCACCTAAAAAGGGAAGTTTTCATAGAAATATGAATGCAATGATTTGTGATGGATTGAGTTTGAGTTATTGGATTATTGGTTATTAATGATTGTTCTGTTATTAACTGTGAATTGGAGACCGGGAGGAATGTGATCCTCGGGCAAAGAGTGCTGGAAATTGTAGTGCATGTGAATTGCTTGTATCAGTGAGATCTTATATTCAGAGAGAAATATTTGGGAGAAAAATCCAAAAATTTAAAGAAGACAAAGGAGAAAAGGAGAAAAAGGATTCAAGGTAAGGGAAGTTTCCTTGTGATTTATATTTTCAGTTTAAGTGTGGTTGAGAGTTAGGGGGCTCAATCACATATAGCATGCCTGCCCCTTTTGCTGTTTATGTTGAGTTGATTGGTGGTTGAATTTAAAATTGATGAAAAATGGGTATTTGATTCTCCTGGCAGTGGCTGTGTGAGTGTGTATGGATTGATTGTTTTTGTTTTTGATTCTCTAAATTACTTGGAAAGGCTCCTAAAACAAAGGAGACCATGCCCAAATTTTCTTGAAATTATTTGATAAGCTTTGCATGTGAAAATCAAACCACAAAACAAAGTGGCAGTGGCTGTTAGGTTCGTCTGGCCATTGGAGATGGCGGGTACTGAGATGCCGTATCTAAGAATGTAAGGATCATGGCATTTAATTTCATTTTAGACCATTTGAAATGTAGAAAAACATGTTGTTAAGTTTAGATTCAAGATTTGATCAAGAACCATGAAAAGATGAAATTGATTTTGAGTTTTTATATAATTGATATTAGAAGCTTGAAATAATTGTTTGGAACCATATTTGATTGATTGGATGATGTGTTGTGATGGATTGAAATTGATTGGTTGGTTTGTTGTTGGATTGAAATTGCTTGATTTGGCTTGATTGTGTTGTGAATGATGTTGGAAATTGTTGAATGTTTATATTTTTGTAGATGATTGTTTAAAATTACTTATTTAATTGTGATTATTAACATATTGCATATGCATGAGTCTTTTTGGGGGATTTATAAAGATTCAAGTGAAAAATAATTGATGTTGGCTAACCGGGACTGCGGTAGCCATGAAAAGAAAGAAAAGAAAAGAAAAGAAAGAAAAGAAAGAATAAATGTTGACTAACCGGGACTGCGGTAGTCATGAGAAACAAGTTGATATATGAGAAATGATTTTGTTGACTAACCGGGACTGCGGTAGTCATGAGAAACGAGTTGATATATGAGAAATGATTTTGTTGACTAACCGAGACTGCGGTAGTCATGTGAAATGAATATGATTTGAGAATTGAATCTTTGGGGTGAGCAGAATAAGTTAGACAGGGCTGTATAGTCTGTGATTATATAGTCTGTGGGGTGAAGGATATTGGCAATTCCACATGTGGCTGGAAACTGGACTGAGTTGCGGTCGTGGTGGCCTTCCGGGTATCCTGATCTCCTAATTCTGTCTAGTTTATTCGCGTTTAGTAGGGGCTGATAGCTGAATTGCAGTACGTAATGGTAGGCCAGTTTCTTACTAAACACTCAAAGGGGAAGTCTCCATGGAGCAGGGTCAAAATGATTTTGAGTCAAAACTGCATTTGCATAAATCATACTGCAATTGTTTTAATCGTGTGACTTATGATGTTATGACTCATTGTGATTAGTGGTGATGGTGTATGTGGTTGATCTTGTTGATGATTCATGTTATAAATATGTTTATGAACTAAGTTTTGTATAACATTTTCAGTTATTATATATAGTATTTTGAAGTATACAAAATCTAGTTTTTCGTCCTTTTCCTTAATAATTGGAAATTCACTTATTTTCTTATATGTATAGTTTTGTTTGGTAAGCTTACCCTTGCAATGTTTGCACATGTGGTTTGTGCCTGTGATGATCTCGGACATCGTGTTCGGGGGAGCAGATGGTTTTTAGGTGGATCTTTCTCTTGGAGAGTTTGTGGATAGAGCATACGAGGGATTGAAGACATTATCATTTCTTTCCATTTCTTTGTTTGGTCTTATGTATAAAATGAACCAGTTAGGGGTATTATGTATTTATCATGTGAAAAGATGTATGTACACATAGTTTTATTTAGTTAAGTTTTGTATAAGAGATATTTATAAATTAAGCTTTAAATTTTATCTGTCAGTTTTGGGAATCGCGGAAAAAAAAAATTATCCAATATTTTATCAATAAACTAATTAGAGAGTTTTTAAAATTTAATGAAATAAAATCTTTAGTATAACAAATCTGTAACGAAGACGGGTCGTTACAATAATGGTATCAGAGCAGTTCGTCCTACCAAGACTGGGGTGTGGACTTAACCATTGTTTGTGCTGTGTGTGATTGGTTTGGCTGTCGCTTAATGACAGTATTGATGAATTGTTTGATGTTGTGTGATTCCACATTGACTATTCTTTAATAGCAATGTAGGATGAATTGATTGAGCTGCTTGCTTTTGCACCGACTGTTGTTTAATAGTGGTGAAAGAAACATTGTATGCTATATGTTGTGTAATCTTACTCCTACTATGTGTGGGTGGTGGTGTAAGATATGAAGTTGTTTGTAACAGCGTAATCTTGCATTAACTACTGTGGTGGCAATGTATGATTAGTTAGATTATAGGCATGTGAGATCATTGATGCAATGTCGTTAAAAGGAAATGCCGACATCTTAAGGATGTGTAATAGTCCATAGAATTGCCAATAGAATTGAGATTAGTTAGACATCAAAAAAAAAAAAAAAAAAAAAACTAAGGGACAAGGTTATTTCTCTAGACTGTGCTTTGCCTTAAGGAATCCTTAAGACCTTGGCATCTATAGTGGGATAATGGATTGAGTGTGATAGAGAAGTCTATGCATTATGCATGAGTTATCCCTCTTGTTATCAAGTTGTTTTGACTTCTTATGAGTAAATGCCTTATGCATTCTATTCTCTTCCAAGTTGTATAGTGATGTTGGATATTTTATTTTATCATTGCTCTTCTTGTAAGAATGAGTCGATTGGACATGTTTCAAGTAGTCTACTTTTGAGTAGCCTACTATTCATGTAAATGAAATATCTCAATTCTTAGAAGGGTCATTCATTTCGTATGAATGATGCATTGCACATGATGTTTCTTTTAATCATGTGGTAACCTGAGCTTCTTTCAGTGTCTATGTTTCCAGTGGAAATAAATTTATTGATCGTGTTCTGAGAAATTATATCAATGGTGATTGAGTTGTCTTTAATCCCATTGAGAGTCATTTACTTCATGGGGATGTGTTGTTCTCAAGTCTTATGAGTCTTTTGATCCACATGGAGGAGTTGCTTCTTCTATCTTTCTTGCATTCGAGCAAGATGGAAACTTTCAAGGAAGAAATGATTCGTGATAGAGTTGTGAGATGCGCACTCAGGACTCTGTCGAGATGACTTTCCCTCCTATTACTAAATTTCTTGAAATATTGTCTAAGTTGTGTTGTTGTCCTTGTTCTTCATGTTCTGAGAGTATGAGTTCGTATCCTTGAGGTGGTTGGGAAAGAAGGTCCAAAACTCCGAGTTTGTAGAATCAGAGTACGTAGCGGAAGCGTAGTGTGTAAGCACGATGGTCCTTGATGATTAGGTCATGATTTAGTGGGTGAAATAAGATACAAATGCTAGAATAATAGCAGAGTGTTTAAGATGGGGAGGTAAGTGATTGCAAAGTTTGAAAGTGTGATTTGGATGTTAAAAGTCGAATTCAATAAGTGATTAAATTGGTGATAGTAGATTGGAATGGTTTGAGACAATTTAGAAATCATCCAAATGGTGATTTGGTTGGAATTATGATAATAGGATGTAGCTGTAAGTTAGAGACTTAAATCATATTTATAATACCTTCTATGAAGAGAAAAATGTGAAAAAATTATAGGAAAAGTCTTTGGTAGTGTTTAGACATAGAAAGTTGAGGTCTAGACATGTATGAAGGGTGTTGGAAGAGTCGTTGAGCTAAGAATTATAGTCATTATTCAAAAACAAAGTAGCAAGTAACCCATCTAGATGAACTTAGTAAGTATAGTTTAAATACTTAGCCAAAATCACTAGATTTACCTTAACAAGTGCTTAGGTAAGCCTATAATTGGAGTAGAACATCAATATCCTTAATCCATAGCTAAGCATTGTGTTTTAGTATCATACCATGCTCAAAATAGTGAGTTTAAACTATCAAAACCAAAACAAAATGATAAGAGTCAAAATTGCACATTTTAGGTACCTTAGAAATGACCCGAAATGGTAAAAAGGCCAATTTTGGCACTGCATAACTCCTTGTATAGGATGATTTTCGGAACGAAACCTTTTTCCACAATCTTGTATTACCAAAGTCTAGTTCTCCACAAAATTTCATAGCCATTGGACTTATGTAGCTCATTTTGGATCCCTAGGTTCATTTTGACCCAAAACTAGTTCCTTAAGTGACTCGAAATGCCTAGATTTTGATCCGAGATGAATTTTGAGGTGAGACCAATTCCTACAATCCTATTTTTAGGTTTATAAAATCTGTTTTTGGGATTTACAAAGTTTCTCCCTATGGATTTTGAATTCACCTTTGAAAACCACCTCTTTTCTAAGCCGTTTTTGACCTGAAACTTGAAATGTACGCCATTTTCAAACCGTTCGAGCTTTTAGAGTGAAACCAAAGCCATTAGGTCACATTAAATGCATATTAAATCTGTTTTCAAGTCCCAAAGGATTTCAAGTTCTTTAGTTTAATTGGCGTAGAAAACCGTTTTCTACAATTCCTTAAAATCGCAAACTTAAAATGCGCGTAGTTTTCAAACCGTAACTCCGACTTGGATGAAACCAGAACTCACAATCTTGTTTTTAAGTTAACTTAATCTGTTTTTGGATTTTAAAATGAAAGGATCACTGTATGATAAGATTGCTTCCCAAAATCACCACTTAGAAAGCTCAATTCAAGGGAAATCTTTAGGTGAAAGACTTGTTCTTGACCTAGAGACCTACCTAGTAGTTTGCCTACAACTTGTATAGGATACATTAACTTTAAATCTTCAATGTTGAGTAGACAAAGAGGATTATGGCCCTAGTTTAATTTAACCTTATGTTTTGTGAATTTCAGGGACGAAATTCCTAAAAGGAGGGGAGTATTGTAACACACCGAAAATTAAAACCCAATAAGTATGAAAGTGAGAGATTTAATTAGAAATTTTCTTGTTGGAGAGAATTGTAACACTGTGATTTTTCGTAACGTATATTAAGTGTTTGATAAATACCGTAAAAGGAAATTAAATTAATTCATAGTGTTATTGTGAGATTTTTGGGACTTTTACGTAAGTTCCGTAAGTTGTAAAAAAAAAAAAAAAAAATAAGAGAAGAGGGGGTGTCCTTATAGGAAGGGTAGCTGCAAATAGCAAAATTGTAAAACTTTCCCAAATAAGAGACGTGAACTGCTTCTTTTCCCCGCATTCTTCCTTCTTCCTCGCGAGAAACCCTGCTGCTCTCTCTCCTTCTCTCTAAATATTATCTTCTCTCTAATATTTGAGCTTTCAAATCAAAGTTTCTACCGATTAATCTTGGATATATCATCGAGGGAGACTAGAGCTTCAAAACCAACCGATTGGATTTCGATTTCATCGAGGTATGTAGGGGTTTCTTTTTTTTTCCTAAGCTATTTCCTTGTTTTCTTGTTAAATATGGATTGTGGCTGTTGTTGATGGTCTGTAAATAATTTTGAAAACCCGAAATAAGCTACTTGAGATTTGGGTCCTGTGACTGTGTGGATTTTTCGTCTCGGTTTTCGTGCAGGTTTTTGAGGATGTAAATACATTTTCTTATGTTTTGATGCCTCTGGATATCATGGTATTTTTTTCAGATTTTTTTGAGCACTGTAACTATTTTTACCGGAATTATTTTTAAAAACTGTTGATTCTGAGAATGGGACTGTTTTGATTTTTACAAGAATTTTGGGACATGATTTTGGAAAACTGGAACCATGAGTTCATTTTATGCATCATGAGGGTCATCTCTGAATTTTTGTAAGGTCAGAAAAGCCTGGGAAGTATTTTTAGTGATTTAATGTTGGAAAAACCGAAAAGCTGGACAGTAGAGAAATTAAATGTAGAAAATTACTTTTTGTGAGAATTTGGTCTTGAGAAAATTTAATAATACTGTTTTGACCATGTGGAATATCCATGGATTTTCTCAGAATTTTGTAAGTACCTTTTGTAATTAATTACATTTTCTTATTGAAAACTGTGTTCTGGAGAAATAATGATTTGGAAATTCAAAAAAGGTATTTTTGGTGGATTTTTGGTACTGAGGAAATTATATGTGATGGTCCACATGTTGGAGATATTCTCTGTAAAATTTCACATAAAACGAATTTGATATGCTATTTTCTAAAAATATGGAATTGTGTTTGACAGAGTATGTCCAGCCACTGTTTTTAATTCAAAAATAATATTTGTGGGTTGAATTTTCGTGAGATAAATTTATATGATGAAATATGAATGATGTATAGTTTCTCTGTAAAATCTCATGAAATTTCAAATTGATATGATGCATCAAATAATTTTTGGTGTGTGTGTACAGCTCTATGTGTCCACATGAAATTTAATTATATTAATTGTGTATTTGGTTTTAATGCCTTTAATTGTACTTGTTAAGGAATAATTTCACCTAAAAAGGGAAGTTTTCATAGAAATATGAATGCAATGATTTGTGATGGATTGAGTTTGAGTTATTGGATTATTGGTTATTAATGATTGTTCTGTTATTAACTGTGAATTGGAGACCGGGAGGAATGTGATCCTCGGGCAAAGAGTGCTGGAAATTGTAGTGCATGTGAATTGCTTGTATCAGTGAGATCTTATATTCAGAGAGAAATATTTGGGAGAAAAATCCAAAAATTTAAAGAAGACAAAGGAGAAAAGGAGAAAAAGGATTCAAGGTAAGGGAAGTTTCCTTGTGATTTATATTTTCAGTTTAAGTGTGGTTGAGAGTTAGGGGGCTCAATCACATATAGCATGCCTGCCCCTTTTGCTGTTTATGTTGAGTTGATTGGTGGTTGAATTTAAAATTGATGAAAAATGGGTATTTGATTCTCCTGGCAGTGGCTGTGTGAGTGTGTATGGATTGATTGTTTTTGTTTTTGATTCTCTAAATTACTTGGAAAGGCTCCTAAAACAAAGGAGACCATGCCCAAATTTTCTTGAAATTATTTGATAAGCTTTGCATGTGAAAATCAAACCACAAAACAAAGTGGCAGTGGCTGTTAGGTTCGTCTGGCCATTGGAGATGGCGGGTACTGAGATGCCGTATCTAAGAATGTAAGGATCATGGCATTTAATTTCATTTTAGACCATTTGAAATGTAGAAAAACATGTTGTTAAGTTTAGATTCAAGATTTGATCAAGAACCATGAAAAGATGAAATTGATTTTGAGTTTTTATATAATTGATATTAGAAGCTTGAAATAATTGTTTGGAACCATATTTGATTGATTGGATGATGTGTTGTGATGGATTGAAATTGATTGGTTGGTTTGTTGTTGGATTGAAATTGCTTGATTTGGCTTGATTGTGTTGTGAATGATGTTGGAAATTGTTGAATGTTTATATTTTTGTAGATGATTGTTTAAAATTACTTATTTAATTGTGATTATTAACATATTGCATATGCATGAGTCTTTTTGGGGGATTTATAAAGATTCAAGTGAAAAATAATTGATGTTGGCTAACCGGGACTGCGGTAGCCATGAAAAGAAAGAAAAGAAAAGAAAAGAAAGAAAAGAAAGAATAAATGTTGACTAACCGGGACTGCGGTAGTCATGAGAAACAAGTTGATATATGAGAAATGATTTTGTTGACTAACCGGGACTGCGGTAGTCATGAGAAACGAGTTGATATATGAGAAATGATTTTGTTGACTAACCGAGACTGCGGTAGTCATGTGAAATGAATATGATTTGAGAATTGAATCTTTGGGGTGAGCAGAATAAGTTAGACAGGGCTGTATAGTCTGTGATTATATAGTCTGTGGGGTGAAGGATATTGGCAATTCCACATGTGGCTGGAAACTGGACTGAGTTGCGGTCGTGGTGGCCTTCCGGGTATCCTGATCTCCTAATTCTGTCTAGTTTATTCGCGTTTAGTAGGGGCTGATAGCTGAATTGCAGTACGTAATGGTAGGCCAGTTTCTTACTAAACACTCAAAGGGGAAGTCTCCATGGAGCAGGGTCAAAATGATTTTGAGTCAAAACTGCATTTGCATAAATCATACTGCAATTGTTTTAATCGTGTGACTTATGATGTTATGACTCATTGTGATTAGTGGTGATGGTGTATGTGGTTGATCTTGTTGATGATTCATGTTATAAATATGTTTATGAACTAAGTTTTGTATAACATTTTCAGTTATTATATATAGTATTTTGAAGTATACAAAATCTAGTTTTTCGTCCTTTTCCTTAATAATTGGAAATTCACTTATTTTCTTATATGTATAGTTTTGTTTGGTAAGCTTACCCTTGCAATGTTTGCACATGTGGTTTGTGCCTGTGATGATCTCGGACATCGTGTTCGGGGGAGCAGATGGTTTTTAGGTGGATCTTTCTCTTGGAGAGTTTGTGGATAGAGCATACGAGGGATTGAAGACATTATCATTTCTTTCCATTTCTTTGTTTGGTCTTATGTATAAAATGAACCAGTTAGGGGTATTATGTATTTATCATGTGAAAAGATGTATGTACACATAGTTTTATTTAGTTAAGTTTTGTATAAGAGATATTTATAAATTAAGCTTTAAATTTTATCTGTCAGTTTTGGGAATCGCGGAAAAAAAAAATTATCCAATATTTTATCAATAAACTAATTAGAGAGTTTTTAAAATTTAATGAAATAAAATCTTTAGTATAACAAATCTGTAACGAAGACGGGTCGTTACATATGGTCCTGGAATTTGGGTGTCTGATCCTTATGGACTAACTGGAAGGACACAATCCGTAAATCCCGCGTGGGGCGTTGAAGGTTTTGATCCTTTTGTTCCCGGGGGGATAGCTTCTCATCATATTGCAGCAGGAACATTGGGCATATTAGTGGGTCTTTTCCATCTTATTGTGCGTCCACCCCAACGTCTATATAAAGGATTATGTAAGGGCAATATTGAAACTGTCCTTTCCAGCAGTATTGTTGCTGTCTTTTTTGTAGCTTTTGTCATTGCTGGAACTATGTGGTATGGTTCAACAACCCCCATTGAATTATTTGGTCCTACTCGTTATCAATGGGATCAAGGATACTTCCAGCAAGAAATATATCAAAGAGTTGGTGCTGGACTAGCCAAAAATTAAAGTTTATCAGAAGCTTGGTCTAAAATTCTCAAAAAATTAGCTTTTTATGATTACATCGGAAATAATCCATCAAAATGGGGTTATTTAGAGCAGGTTCAATGGACAATGGAGATGGAATAACCGTCGGTTGGTTAGGACATCCTGTCTTTAGAGATAAAGAGGGGCATGAGCTTTTTGTACGTCATATGTCTACTTTTTTTTGAAACATTTCCTATTGTTTTGGTAGACGGGGACAGAATTGTTACGGCCGATGTTCCTTTTCGAAGGGAAGAATCAAAATATAGTGTCGAACAAGTAGGTATAACTGTTGAGTTCTATGGTGGCGAGCTTAATGAGTCAATTATAGCAATCCCGCTACTATGAAAAAATATGCTAGACGTGCTCAATTGGGTGAAATTTTTTAATTAGATCATGCTACTTTGAAATCATATGGTGTTTTTCGTAGCAGTTCGAGGGTTGGTTTACTTTTGGACATGCTTCATTTGCTCTGCTATTCTTTTTCGGGCACATTTGGCATGGTGCTAGAACTTTGTTCATAGATGTTTTTGCTGGTATCGACCCAGATTTAGATGCTCAAGTAGAATTTGAAGCATTCCAAAAACTTGGAGATCCAACCACAAAAAGACAGGTAGTCTAACATTCTTTTGTTCTTTTTCGACTTTTTTATGATTTTGAATTTCACATTGAGAACTAGATAAATCTTTATTTCAATCATTGCATTTACTCTTTTTATTTTATTTGTTGGGAAATGAGCCCCAATAAATAGGTATGAAAGCTATAATTGTAAACCACGATCAAATCTATGGAAGCATTGGTTTATACATTCCTCTTAGTCTTGACTTTAGGAATTATTTTTTTCACTATCTTTTTTAGAGAACCCCCTAAAGTTTCGACGAAAAGGTTAAATATTTTTTTATTATCTTAATTGAAGTAAAGAGCCCCCAATATGGAGGGCTCATTACTTTAACTAGTCCCCATGTTCTTCAGATGGATCTCTTAGTTGTTGCTAGGGTTGCCCAAAGGCAGTATATAAGGCATACCCAGTAAAACTTACAAGTAAACCAGATATAGAGATGGCAATTACGGTTGCTATTTCCATTATTATAATTCTAAAGTTTCAAGATCACAATAGATCTATAGGATAAGATCCTTATATTTATAGTGGAATGGTATACAAAGTCAACAGATATGAATAAAAAATAGTATTTATGGCTACGCAAACCATTGAGAATAATTCTAGATCTGGTCCAAGACGAACTGTTGTAGGGGATTTATTAAAACCATTAAATTCAAAATATGGTAAAGTAGCTCCTGTAACCCCCTTTTCTAATAACACATTATTTAACTATTTAATTTATATTATACACAAAAATTCTAATATACTCTATTTTAAATCCAAAATAAATTCAGATTTACAATATTAAAAATTTACAGAAACGCTACTACAAAATATTTCTAAGAAATAAAATGATTATCTACCCAAAATATTCCCATCCTAAAGCTCTGGAATTATCTGCATCTTTTCTTCTTCTATTATTCCTTCACCTGCATTTACATTTCCCTAGAATATAGGGACAAAATTTTACCAGATCAGGCATTTAATTTCTCATACAATTAGAAACAATATCAACCAGGTAGTTTTATATAACAATTAAGAATTTACATAAATAAGGCAAATGCAGTATGATTTATGCAAATGCAGTTTTTGACTCAAAATCATTTTTGACCCTGCTCCATGGAGACTTCCCCTTTGAGTGTTTAGTAAGTAACTGGCCTACCATTACGCACTGCAATTCAGCTATCAGCCCCTACTAAACGTGAATAAGCTAAACAAAATTAGGAGATCAAGATACCCAGGAAGGCCACCACGACCGCAACTCAGTCCAGTTTTCAGCTACATGTGGAATTGCCAATATCCTTTGCCCCACAGACTATATAATCACAGACTATACAGTCCTGTCTAACTTACTCTGCTCACCCCAAAGATTCAATTCTCATGACTACCGTAGTCCCAGTTAGTCAACATTTATTCTTTCTTTTCTTTCTTTTCTTTTCTTTTCTTTTCTTTCTTTTCTTTTCATGGCTGTCGCAGTCTCGGTTAGCCAACATCAATCTTTTTTTTCACTTGAATCTTTGTAAAACCCCCAAAAAGAATCATGCATGCTTATGCCATGTGATAATGATCATAAGTATAAATTAATATTAAACAATCACATAAAGAAATATAAACATTCAACAATTAACATTTTAACATTAGTATTTTACGAAAATACCCATTAGGTCATTACTATAAAAATTTACTAAACTACCCTTGCTCTTTTTCTAAAAATTCCAATTTTGCCCTCAAGGGTAAAATTACCAAATTACCCTTACTATTTTCTATTATTTTCGATTTTGCCCTTGATCTTTTGATAAAATTCCAAAATTATCCCTAAACTTTCTAGAACATATGAAATTACCATTTTACCCTTGAATATTTTATAATTTACTAATTGCCCTTAAACTTTTTGTAAAATTCCAATATTGTCCCTACATGTGAAATGACTATTTTACCCTTGATTATTTTAAAATTTTCACATGATATCCCTTTCTTCCTCATCATGGCCGTGAATGGCCTATGCCATAATTCCAACATTTTTCTCAAAATCAACCAAATCAATTTCAATAAAAAACAACCAAATCAAGTTTCAATCCATCACAATCCATCACAACACATCAAGAGATCAACAAAACATTGTTTCAATAATCAATTTCAAACTTCTAACATCAAATTTATAAAAGCTCTAAATCAATTTCATTTTTTCATGTTTCTTGATCAAATCTTTAAATCTAAACCTTGAGACATGTTTCTCCTACTTCCAATTGGTCTAAATTGAAATTAAATGCCAAGATCCTTACCTTGGATCCTCAGTTTGATGGAAAAACTCTTGAATTCCTTTTCTTCCTTTCTCTTTTGTCTTCTTGAAATTTTTGGGTTCTTCTCCCAATTTCTTCTCTTTTGGCCAAAGCTATATTGAAATTTGGGAGGTTTTGGTTGGTTTCTCTCTTGTAATTGGAAGAAAGGATGAAGTGAAATGGAGAGGGCTGTTGTGGGGGAAGCTCACGGGTTTGGGGTTTTAGAGGGCTAGGTTTTTATGCTTTTTCTTTTATGTTGGTTTCTTATGCTTTAAATTAAAAATTTCTCCACCCAATTTAATTTTTCCTACAAATCCAGCTGCTGCCTTACATATCCAGCTGCTGTCTTGGTCCAAGGGAGATCAATTTGGCCAGCTTTCAGCCCACTTGGACAGCCAAGGCAAGTTCTTTACGTGAATTGCTAATTGCCTTGGTCAAAAGTAAAAAATTGTAGACTTTTGTAGATTAGTCTAGAAGGTTTTGGAGCTTTTTAATTATCTTACAAACTAATTAGAATTTTAAGAAACTAAGACCACCATTGGATTCCTCACTATCAAAAACCTTGGGGTAGTGTCTTAATTATCTCTTAATCAAAGTCTAATTAGCTTAATTTAATCACATTAGAAATATTGAGTTGTCAAATTTTGATTGGCTAATACTTTTATTTTTATTTTTCTTAGTTAAACAATTTTAATAATTATCCTAAACATACTATAATTAATAGGAAATTCCATAGATGTCATACTAATTTTATCTTAATTTTCTACCTTAGAATTTTATCGCACTAATTTTACAGAGTTCTAACTTTCAGAAAATCCTAACAATTCAAAATTAGCATTTTAATTCTTCAACTGTATATATTTTTAATCTACATTCAATTATCTTTTTATTATTTTACAGTTTAGTCCAAAATGTTATATTGGAAAATTTATCCTGGACAGCTGTCTGACACAACTGTCCAGTCAACAAGTAATTCATTTCTCAACTGTATATATTTTAAATCTACATTCAATTGTCTATTTATTAGGTTACAGATTTATTCAAAATGCTACACTGGAAAATTTTATCTTGGACAACTGTGTGACACAACTGTCCGGTCAACGATAAATTCAGGCCTAAACAAAAGCACTAAAAGACTTAGAAATTTTTACTGAATAGAACTGTATTAATGTTATTATGAAAATATGTACAAAAGGTTTCTATAAAATATAGTACATAATTTCTCATAATATTTATAGAAAAATATTTACAAATAGTAAAACTAAAAATGAGGGTGTTACAGCTCCGGGGTGGGGAACTACTCCTTTGATGGATGTTGCAATGGCTCTATTTGCGATATTTCTATCTATTATTTTGGAGATTTATAATTCGTCCGTTTTACTGAACGAAATTTCTATGAATTAGATTCACAAGAATCGAGTAATTAGTTTTTCAATAGAAAGGAAAGTTAAGCATTTGGGTTTCTTTTGTTTCTTAGCCTATTCCATTTTGATTTGGTAGTTTGATCGTGGAATTTCTTTGTTTCTGTATTTCCGGAATATGAGTGTGTGGCTTGTTTTAATTGATCCTATTGAAAGTACATAACATAAAATGGATCTGTCATCTTATGGAGATGGTTTTATCCCGTCAGATATTTATTCGAGTATCTGGAGCACGGAATATAGAAAATGGATTTTAAAAATATTAGAACTATGATTCATACTAAATATTTAGACCCCGCAACCTGACTTACAAAACTTTTCAAAGAGTTGTAAAAATAAATTGAATAATTTTCATTCTTTCAAGCTTCCGGAGCTTATCTTTATTTTGATCAAAGGACAAACGTTTCCTTGAATTTTTTTCATTATATCTATTCATTGAATAAGTGATGATCCAACAGTTCTTACTCAGGGAATTTTTGGACTTCGATTAAAGGTTTTTTTGAATCATCATGGTTATTGTATGAATCTGATGTTTTTTTAATTGATTCATATGGTCCTAACAAGAGAATTCCTATATAATAAAATCAATAATAAAAATTCAAAAATAATAAAGAAGAGAGCAGTAAAATCACATTATACGCAATAAAAAAATGAAGTAAATAGTAGAATATTCAAGAGGCCTTAAAAGATCAAGATAAAGACGAGGGAGCCGACTTGAGATTTTGGCATCATAACCAAAAAGAATAGCTTTCGGATCTCTATTTTTTCTTATCGTCAGAGAAAATTTGAATCATAGGATTAAATAAAGAAGTTTCAAACTTTCTATTACACGTATCTACTTTCTATTACAGATATATGTTTTCGTTACAACCAGTATTTGGGTATTTTTGTTTGAGCCGTACGAGATGAAATTCTCATATACGGTTCTCAGGGGGGTTCCATTGGTTTACCTATCTTAATAAAGTCTATGATTGTTTCGAAGAACATCTTGAAATTCAGGTGATTGCTGATGATATAACCAGTAAATATGTTCCGCCTCATGTGAATATATTTTATTGTTTAGGAGGAATTACAGTTACTTGTTTTTTAGTCCAAGTAGCAACAGGATTTGCTATGACTTTTTATTATCGTGCGACCGTTACTGAATCTTTTGATTTTGTTCAATATATAATGACTGAAGCTAACTTTGGTTGGTTAATCCGATCAGTTCATCGATGTTCCGCAAGAATGATGGTCTTAATGATGATCCTACACGTATTTCGTATGTATCTCATAGGTGGTTTTAAAAAACCTCACGAATTAACTTGGGTTACGGGTGTAGTTTTGGCTATATTGACTGCATCTTTTGGTGTAACTGGTTATTCCTTACCTTGGGATCAAATTGGTTATTGGGCAGTAAAAATTGTAACAGGCGTACCCGAAGCTATTCCTGTAATAGGATCGTCTTTGGTAGAGTTATTACGCGGAAGTTCCAGTGTGGGACAATCTACCTTAACTCATTTTTATAGTTTGCATACTTTTGTATTACCTCTTCTTACTACTGTATTTATGTTAATGCACTTTTCAATGATACGTAAGCAAGGCATTTCTGGTCCTTTATAGCGAATATGGATCATAGATATTTGTAATCACAATCATTTTTTATTTTAGGGAGGAATTTATTTCATTGCTACAAATATGGATTATTTAAAAGAATAAGACATGTATTTGGATATTTCCCTTCAACTTAACAAAAATTGATTATTTTTTTTACATACACGCAAAAATAGTTGAAGGGAACTTTCCGAAGAAAAAATGGATTATGGGAGTGTGTGACTTGAACTATTTATTGGGCCACGTAGATATATGACTTTATCTTATCTGCCACATTTGAATTTACAATTAATTAAATGTGTCTTTTTTCCAACCACCAAGCAAGGCTCTTACAGAGAGGGTAGGCTAGTTTTACTTGAAAAGAATCTTTTCTATGATCAGACTTGATTATATTCTGCATGAACAGGCTCCATAAGATCCAGTAAAATAAGTGACGTAGTATAGTTTGAATTATATCATATGTATTTTCAGTAAACTTAATAGTATGACAACGCATTCATTTCCTATGCATTGATTCAATTTTTGATACTATCGGAGTGAAAAAAGTAGATCTAAAGAAGAACGCTTTGGATTATATTAGTAACAAGTATATTCTTTGTACGTAAAAAGTTCCAAGATTTTTTTGGATAGGATAACAATTGCAAAGTTTGAGATCACCCAGAAAGCATTATCAACTTTAAAAGCCTACTCGGGTATTGAGTGTTTATCAAAGTTTACTTAATAAGAATTGAATTTTTTTTCAATAAATAAATAATTGTTTGTAACTTCGGAAAAAGAGAATTGAGTTTATTTTCTTACATAGAATCCTCATATATGTGTGAATAACACATACATTTTTCTATAGATACATTCGAAATCTTTGATTAGTGTTCGAGTCGGGTGATGAAAAATTATCATATCCGGTTCTTTCGGAGGATGGATCTATAAGAATTCACCTATCCCAATAACAAAAAAACCTGACTTGAATGATCCTGTATTAAGAGCTAAATTGGCTAAGGGAATGGGTCATAATTATTATGGAGAACCCGCATGGCCCAACGATCTTTTATATATTTTTCCAGTAGTAATTCTAGGTACTATTGCCTGTAACGAAGGCTTAGCAGTTCTAGAACCATCCATGATTGGGGAACCCGCGGATCCATTTGCAACTCCTTTGGAAATACTACCTGAATGGTATTTCTTTCTCGTATTTCAAATACTTCGTACAGTGCCCAATAAGTTATTGGGCGTTCTTTTAATGGTTTCGGTACCTACGGGATTATTAACAGTACCCTTTTTGGAGAATGTTAATAAATTCCAAAACCCATTTTGCCATCCAGTAGCAACCACCATTTTTTTGATTGGTACTGTAGTAGCCCTTTGGTTAGGTATTGGAGCAACATTACCTATTGAGAAATTCCTAACTTTAGGTCTTTTTTAAACTTATAAAATTGATTCAATTTGGAAATAAAATATAATGCCATGTGTATTGTGTATCTAGGGAGAATTCCTTTTGAAACGACTAATCCCTAGATACATCTATTCCATTTTAGGTCTATTATGAACATATGGATTTGTTCTAAAGATTTAAATTACATATTTTCACCCTTATTTTAAGTTTAGAAAAAAAGAAATATGAAAAAATCCTATGCCAATGGATTTCAAATTTATGCAAAATGCTTTTCTATTTCTAAAATGTCCAATATATATTTTACATCTTCTACGTGAAAATGTTCAATTTTCAAATGGTCTTCTTGACTGTTATTCAAAAGTTCTAATACTGTATGAATATTGGATCTTTTGAGACAATTATAGATCCTGGGAGGAAATTATAATTGGTCAATAAAAATGGATTTCAATGCTATTTCTTTTTTCTTTTTCCTTAGTTTATCCTTAGCCAATATATCGTGAAAAGTAAAAAGGGGCAAAGTAACTTTGTGTTGATTGTTTTCTAAATTAAAGTTATCTTCTTCTATGTGTAAAAAGGGAATAAATCAATCAATCAAATTTTGGGAGGCTTCATAAAGCGCTTCTCTAAGAGTTAAACTTCCATTTGTCCATATTTCTAGAAAGAGTATCTCTTATTTTTCATTCCCATTCACATAAGAATGAATACTATGATTTACATTTCAAATAGGCATGAATATGGCATCTATAGGATAACTTCCACCTTGAAAGGTTTTTAGTGTTTTTATATGATACCCATTCACATCAAATTTTAATTCAATACACAAATTAACGGGTTCTGTTACGTTGGCTATATGTTGTGTATTATCAACGATTTCCACAGAGGGTGGTAAAATGATGTCTTGAGCGGTCACATATCCAGGACCTTTGAAACAAATAGACGCGTCCTAAGTTCCATATAGATTACTTCTTAATACAATTTCTTTCAAATTCATTAAAATTTCATGTACTGATTCTTCAATACCTACTATGGTAGAATATTCATGTGGTATTTTTTCTAATTTTACACGTGTGATACATGTTCCCTCTATTTCTCCGAGTAAAACTCTTCGCATTGTAATGCCTATTGTATCGGCTTGACCTTTCATAAGTGGAGACAAAATAAAGCATCCATAATAAAGACACTTACTGTCTATTCTTGATTCAACACACTTCCATTGTAGTGTCCGAGTAGATACTCTTATTTTCTCTCAAACCATAGTAATATATTATTTTGATCAAACCCTTGACTTGTTTATTTCTCTTGAAATCCTTTCAATGTTTCTTTTTAGTTTTACACACGTCTTTTTTTAGGAGACCTACATCCATTATGTGGCATAGGAGTTACATCTCGTATAAAATTTAATAGTATACCATTTCTACGAATAGCTCTTAATGGTGCATCTCTTCCGAAACCAGGACCTTTTATCATGACATCTGCTCGTTGCATGCCTTGATCCGATACTATTCGAATAGCATTTCCTACTGCAGTTTGAGCGGCAAAAGGTGTCCTCTTTCCTATACCCTTGAATCCACAAGTACCAGCGGAGGACCAAGAAATCAGCTGACCTCGTACATTTGTAACAGTCACAATAGTATTGTTGAAACTAGCTTGAACATGAATAACTCCCTTTGGTATTTTCCAAGTATGCTTACGTGGACCAATACGTACATTTTTACGCGAATCCGTTTTAGATATAGGTTTTGCCATATTTAATTATTTCATAAAAATAAAAATAAGTCCAAGATATATGGTATGGATATATCCATTTCATGTCAAAAAAAGGGGATCCTTTATTAATTATTTTCTAACTAGAATTAATATTCGATTTTCTATATTAATTATATTCTATTTGGATTAATATAAAATACAATTTTTGAAATAAAATTTCAAATTTGAAATATCAATAATTTGTCTTATAAAAATTTGATATTTGATAGAATAATATATATATATATATATATAATAAGATAAAATATAAATTTCTATATTCTATTTTTTTAGAAAGCCTCCGTTTGTTAAAATATTATCCTTGTCTTTGTTTATGTCTTGGATTGGAACAAATTACTATAATTCGCCCTCGTCTTCGAATTAATCGACATTTTTCACAAATTTTACGAACGGAGGCCCTTATTTTCATGTTTGTCATTCCTTAACTTAATAAGTTAATCCCAAATTTCTTTATTGGAAGAAAATAAGGTTTCCTTACATTTTGAACTTCTAATTGTGGCCTTCCCCATAAAAATAATGTTGAGGTTGAAAAACACCCTAATTAAATTTACTGACTTATACTTTTTTTCTTTCCTTATCGTATACCCATAAAAAGTACGTCGAATATTTTTAGAAACATAGCCTATAATCAAAACCTAATTTGCATTAATTATATAATGGAACCTGAAACATACCCCAGGGAAATGATTCATGGGTAAGTTATTCATTTTTTACCAAAAATGGATAGAAGTTTCTCATATAATTCGGGTGTTAGAAAGATTACCATATATAACATAAAAATTCTCTGCCGATTCTTTCTAATCGAGCCTCTCGATCTGTCATTATACCTCTAGAAGTTGAAAGAATTACAATCCCCATGCCACCTAAAATTTGAGGGATTCATTGATAATTATAATATATTCGTAGACCGGGTGTACTAATCCGTTTTAAATTTAAAAAACTTTTATATGATCCTTTTCTATTTCTTCTATACCGTAGAGTTAAAACTAAAAAAATATTTGTCATTTTCTCTATGTTTTCTGACGTTTTCAACAAAACCCTCTTGTAAAAGTATTTTTACAGTGTTTTCTGTAACATCCCTAATTTATGGATATTAGTAATAAATAATAAAGAGACATCTTTTATGAAATACTCTATATATTTAATGGTTAAAGGAGACCCTTAGGCATTATTAATAATAGTTACCTTATATTAAGAGTTGACATGAATAAGATAATAGGACCCAGATGGGGAGCCAAGGCCCAAGATGGGCCAAGGCCCACTAAGCCCACACACACACACAGTTTAAGTAGAGAAGGAGAAGGGAAAGTTAGAGAGAGAAAAAGAAAAGAAAGAAAAGAGTTAGAGAGAAGGAGGAGAAGAAGGAAGAAGAGGAAGAAGGAGATGGAGCAGAGATCTAAAGACCCAGTGCCGGGAACTCATCTCTACGTGCCCCAGGAGGTGAGTGCTTTCCTCTAGCCCTTCCCTATCCTTTTGAGTTGCATGTTTTCCCCTTTTTCTCTTTTGAACCTTAGGTTTGAAGATTTTGGGTTTTTGGTGATTTTGTTTGATTAAGGGGTTTTTTGGGTAAATCAATCGGTTGGAAATGTAATAGAAGTGTTTAGGGTTTGATTTGTATGCTTGGGTGAGTCTTTGCATAGGGTTAGGATGAGTGAGTAAGCTATTGATGGCCATAGAACTCGCAGGTCGCAGCCCCTATTTTGCTCATGCTCAGCATGAATTTTTGGTGCTGCTAGGCGAGAGGGAATCAGAATTGAACTTTCAGCTCTAGGGGTTTTCATGCCCAGCATGACAGAGCTGTGCTACCGAGCATGAGAGAGTTAGTAGCAATATTCATTTTCTAGGAGAGCTCATGCCCAGCATGAAAGTTGGTGTTATCGGGCATGAGAGGGTCAATAGCGATATTTAGCTCCAGGGGTGCTCATGCCCAGCACGAAAGTTTGTGCTACCAGGCATGAGAGAGTCAGTAGCGATATTTAGCGATAAACCCTCTTTGATAAAAGATACACAAAACACTTAAGACTATACCTATGCCTCTTAGTAAATAGGTGGGGAGATTCCCCTAAGTTTCATAAAAGGTTTTGAAGAAAGAAGATAGTTTCAAAGAAAGGTTTTTAGAAAGGATATCTCCTCGATAACATAGGGTAGAATCCTTCCCCGGTACCAGTCACGTCCGAGAGCCGCACGCTCGGCGTACAACGGTGTGCAAAGGGCTAAGGATCTCCTGTATTACCAAGGTGAGATGGTTTGTGAAAGGTTTATGAAATAGTTTTATAAAATATGTTTTTAAAAGAGTGAGGAATGAGTTGGGCAACTCATGAGGGGTTGTCGCATTAGTAGGCTAAGAGGCCCCCTAGAGGTGAGTGACGGGGACCGTCACCCTGACACCCATGGGGGAAAGCAACCTTCTTCACAGGAAAGAAGGGTTCTTCATAGAGAAGAACACAGGAGGAGACTCTTCCTTATAATGAAGTTGACAGTCCGCCCACTTGGACCGGTGGGTTTAATTAAAGCTCGTAGCAAGAGGGGCACCTCTTGTTGGCTTGAGCTAAGCCAAAGTAATGAAATAGGCAGTGGAAGTGAAACTTAAATAAAGAGATAATGCAAACCACACAGTTGTAGAAACAAACTAGGATATGTTGATGTGCATGATGTATGTAAGTTTCTATGTTAAAGTATATGAGGAGTCATGAGCCTAGTTGTTAGGTGAGTGATGTAAGGTATATCTATGCATTAGATGAGGACGTGTGTAGCTGGATACTACCCTTAGAGGTAGGAGAGGGGTTATACCCATAGAAAGTTAATGTAAGCTACCGAGAGAGGTATGCAAGATGTTATGCCTCACAGAGAGAGGCGATGTAAGCCTAAGTTGGGCAAGTCAGAGGAAGGAAAGGTTATACACGTTCCCATTCAATGGTATAGTAAAGTGAGACCCTAGTGAGTGGTCAAGAAGAAAAGAATGATGTCTAGGTGCCTTAGTGCACTAGTGGCCTTAGATTTGGCATAGGAGACCAACTCTAAGTACCTAAGTAACATGATGAGGTAATAGTTGTGAGTGTGAGCATCGATAAAAGAAAAGAGAAGCCATAAGAGTTAAGAAAAGGATCTCTAGAATAGAGAGTCAGCCTAGAGTCCTTGGAACACTCACTGAGACATTATGTCTCATCCCTTTTAGTTTCATGTTTTTACAGGTTAAGCAGGCGGATGCTTCATGAGAGAAGCTTGGAGCATAGAGCTGTTTGCTTGAAGGAAGATGTTCTTAGTTTTGTATCTCCGATGTTTGGGATTTGGTTTTATGTTATAAGTACCTTGCTTATGGTTTGTAAGGCACATAAGTGCCAAGAGCTTTGTTTTAGCTTTGTTTATGTAATATATGATTATCTTTTAGTTTCTGCATAGTTAACTTTGATATTCTTATATTCTAAGTTTTCAAATATTTAGTAATATAAGCAGACAAAAGGTAATATCCTCTAGGGTGTTACATTTTCTGTTATGTTAGTAAATGGTATTTGAACCATTCCTTTTTTATTCATGTCAGCATTTCTTATATAGGTTATTATGTCAGCGATGGTGTCCTTACCCATGGTAAACGAAAATGATTGTTGCCCTTTACCTTCTATATAATCAACATGCTCCTTTTTCTATTTATTATTTTATTTTGATTTTTTACTTTCCATTTCTATTATATATATATATATATATATATATATATATATATATATATATATATATATATATATATTGTTTAGGTTATCAAGTATTAATCTGAAATAAATAATAATTGCTACTTCTAATACTTATAATAATTACTACAAAAGGGATATATGTGAGATAAAATAGATTAATTAATCTATTTCACAAAAAAATAATGTATCCATAGAACGGTTTCGTCTTATAATACCTCAGGTGCTAATGAAACTATTTTAGTGAAATTTAACTGTCTCAATTCCCAGGCGATTGCACAAAAGATTTGAGTTCCTTTTGGATTTCCTTCTTGATCAATGACAACTGCAGCATTATCATCATACTGAATTATTATACCGTTGCTACGTTTGAGTTCTTTATAAGTACGTACAATTACAGCTCTGATCACTTCTGATTTTTCTAAGTTTGTATTTGGTACTGCTTGTTTGATTACACCAACAACAATGTCACCAATATAAGCATATCGTCGATTACTAGCTCCTAGGATTTGAATACACATCAGTTCGCGTGCTCCGCTGTTATCAACTACATTCAAATGAGCTTGGGGTTGAATCATATCATTTTTTTATTCTTTCAGTCCAAAAATTGAAGTAAAAGTATTTTGTGTTAAAAAAAAAAAGGAACCTACAATTGCATTTTTTTGTTTTCATCCTAAAGACCTCTTTCCTTTGGTTCTAATTTATTACCCTGAAATAATGAATTGAGTTCGTATAGGCATTTTGGATTATGCTATTGAAATAGCCTTTCTTGCTATATTTTCTGGTACCCCACCCATTTCATAAAGTATTCTCCCTGGTTTAACGACAGCTACCCAGTATTCGGGAGATCCTTTTCCCGAACCCATACGTGTTTCAATAGGTCTTACTGTAACCGGTTTGTCAGGAAATATGCGTACCCATATCTATCCACCTCGGCGAACATTAGTGACATTGCTTGCCATCCTGCTTTTATTTGTCTAGATGTTATCCAAGCTGGCTCAAGTGCCTGAAGAGCATATCTTCCAAAACAAATATGATTACCTCGATAGGATATTCCCTTCATTCTTCCTCTATGTTGTTTACGAAATTTGGTTCTTTGGGGGTTATAATTGATGGTTGTTTCTCAATTCCAGCTTTATTACAGAACCGTACATGAGATTTTCACCTCATACGGCTCCTTGCGAATGAAGCAATTCAAATAGATATCTATATATATATATATATATATATATATAGGTATATATATAGATGTATCTATATAGATATATAATTGATTTAATTTAATTGATAAAATAATATGCACTAATATTTATATGTTTAATGAATAATTGAATAGCAGGATTTTTTTGAGATTTCATAGAATCTATTCAAAATTTTTATATCTTGTTTTGATATATAATTGAATATGTATTCTTATAAACAATTTTTGTTATTCATATATAACTAAAGAATGTTGTTTTGTTATATTATTTGTTATTTTAGAATGTTCTAATGAATTTTTATTTTTCTTTTTATTATTTTATTAGAATATTTTATATTATTAGAAAGAATATATAGAATTGGCAAAAATATAAAAAAAATTCAATAAAATCAAAATCCTCGCGGGTGAATATTTACTCTTTTATTATCAAATTCAGATGTAATGTAGGGCACAACTCCTAAAAAATGGAATGCTTTTTGGTTTCTTCCGCCATCCCACCTAATGAATCATTAAGATTTGTTTTTAAGAAAATCTTAATTAAGTATTTACAGGTTTCGTCGTTCCCATCACTTCTCGATTAATGGTTAGGTCTAAATTCGACAATGGAGCCTTTCTCATATCTATTAATTAATAAGATTTATTTTAGAATATTGATTTGTTTTTTCGTGAATCAATATTCTTAGTTTTTATTGATTCAGAGCTCTTAATTTGTTTATGTTATAAATTAATATATATATATATATATATGAATTAATTTAGATTGATGCTTTATTACACTACCTTTTATAAGATGACCCATAGACTATATATATAGATGAATTAATTTAGAATTCTATATCATTGATATATTTTTCTCTCTTTCTTTCGCCTCTTCATTGATATATATATATATATATATATATATATATATATATATATATATATATATATGGGCCATCTTATAAAAGGTAGTGTAATAAAGCATCAATCTAAATTAATTCATATATATATATATATATATATATATATATATATATATATATATATATATATATATATATATATATATATATATAGATGAATTAATTTAGAATTCTATATCATTGATATATTTTTCTCTCTTTCTTTCGCCTCTTCATTTATCTGTATATTTTTATTACGTTATAACTAAATACGATTTTTTTTTCTTTAATGCTTCACAATATTTCAGTTGCTATAATATCTCTTTTTTTAGATTTTTTTGTTTTGACTAGTTCTTTAGATCAAGATAATCCGAAGCGATGAGTTGGTTATTAGTTCTTTTTTAATTAATTTAGACTATGAACTGATTTCTTTTTTTGTTAAATTTGAACCGTTCTAAAAAACTAACGAGTCGCACACTAAGCATAGCAATACTATCAATATGAAATGATTAATTTCATTTTTTAGTCGATTCAATCTTATAAAATTGATAATTTTTGGGGAATAAAAATTGAGTAATTTTTCATTTTTTGTTTTCTATTAAAAAATACAGGACATTTAAGATAAAGAATAACATATTTTTCTTTATTTAGAAAATATCCAAACTTTGATCCCTAAAATCCCATAAATAGTTCGAACTGTATAGCAACAATAATCAATTTTAGCTCGAATGGTTTGTAGAGGAACCCTACCTTCTCCGATCCATTCAACACGTGCAATTTCTTTTCCATCGATACATCTTGCAATTTGTACTTGAACTCCTTTTGTACCTGCTTGTTCAGTTAATTCAATAGCTTTTTTCATTGCTTTACGAAACGAAACTCTATTCTTTAATTGTCCAGCTATAAATTCGGCAATAATATTAGGGTGTTTATAAGCATTTGCAACTTTTACAATAGCAATGTTTAGTTTCATATTCACACAGTTAAGTTTTTTTTGGATATTCGTCTGTAATTCTTCGGTTTTTTTAGGCTTACCCTCTATTAATAACTTAGGAAATCCCATATATATTATGACTTGAATAAGATTGATTATTTTTTGAATCTTTATCTGTCCAATTCCCTCAACACCAGAGGATACTCTTATATTTTTTTGTATATAATTTTTTATACAATCTCGTATTTTTTTATCTTCTTGTATATTCTTGAAATAATTTGTTGGTTGTGCAAACCAAATAGAATCATGACTTTGAGTTGTACCAAGTTTGAAACCAGGCAAATTTATTTTTTGTCCCATAATTCCCCACTACTATACATAAAATGATATGTCTTATTTGAGTATTTTTTTAAGATATCTATAGAGATATATATCTATCTGTCCATCTCTCTCTCTCTCTCTCTCTCTCTCTCTCTCTCTTTCTATATATATATATATATATATATATATATATATATATATATATATATCGTTATAACCCATTATAGCTCATTGACTAAGTTCTGTGACTAGCATTAGCTACTGTAAAATAAACCAATTCAAAAAATTGAATAAAACATGAATAAATTAATTAATTTAAATATTTAATTAATTTATTAATTATAAAAAAAGAATTTTTTTTAATTATAAAATAAATTATTTGAACTTAATTTTTATAATAATTCAATTTTGTAATATTTACTTCTAAATTACGATTTAAAAATTTATGTTAAAATGAACGTTAACGGCGAGATCTATTATCATTTTTCACATGTCCTCGGAAGTTTAGAGTAGGTGAAAATTCTCCTAATTTATGGCCTACCATACGATCTGTTATATAAATAGGTAAATGCTCTTTTCCATTACGGATAGCAATGGTATAGCCAATCATTGTAGGTATAATGGTAGATGCTCTGGAGCAAGTTATTATTATATCTTTTTTCGCTTTTGTGTTAAGTTTATTTATTTTTCTTAATAAATGACTCGCTACAAAAGGATTTTTTTTAGTGAACGTGTCATAGTTAATTATTCCTTTTTCTTGTAAAGACGAAGAAACAATTTTGATTTTCTCTACTATTTAGTATGACGACGAAGAATCAAATTATCACTATATTTCTTCCTTTTTCTACTTCTTCTTCCAAGTGCAAGAAAACCCCAAGGAGTTGCGGGTTTTTTTTTCTACCAATTGGGGCACTCCCTTCACCACCCTCATGCGGATGGTCTACAGGGTTCATAACTACTCCTCTTACTACAGGATGCTTACCTAGCCAACATTTAGATCTGGCTATACCTAAATTTTCTGGTTTACTCCAACATTTCCCACTTGTTCGACTGTTGCCGAGCAGTTTTTGGATATCAAATGGACCTCCCCATAAGGTAATTTTAATGTGGCCGATTTCCCCTATTTTGCAATTAGTTTCGCTACAGCACCTGCTGCACTAGCTAATTGTCCACCCTTTTCGAGTGTGATTTCTATGTTATGTATGGTCGTGCCTAAGGCATATCGGTTGAAGTAGATTCTTCTTTTTGATCAATCAAAACCTCTTCCCAAACTGTACAAGCTTCTTACAAAGCATACGACTTTCTGGATGTAGATGATGATATCTATACAGATGGATCTTATATATCTATATATCTATAGATAGATTTAGATATATAGATATAGATCACACAATGAAGTACCACATGAGTGGGTATATAGGAATCCAAATCTGCCGAATAACTCATGTTATAATCTTCTACATCCTAGGTCTTCCCGTTCCTTCATCTGGCTTATGTTCTTCATGTAGTATTCAGACTGAATGACTCTATGAAATTACGTCGCTACTTCCACATGGTACGGGTAACGTAGGAGACATCTATATTTTTCCCGGGGGGAATCCTTAGAATTACCACAGCTTAGCTTTCAATTAGAATCTGACCATCAAATGAAATGTGAATAACCCGTCCTCCCCTCTTTGAAACTTTGAAACAAAGGGTGCTTCCGGTTTTGTCGGTGCTTGAAACAATTTTGTCTTCTCCATATTACTATATCTCTAGAGTCAATAATTTTATCTGAGGAACTACTGAACTCAATCACTTGCTGCCGTTACTCTTCAGTTTTCTGTTGAGGTCTATCCTATAGAGGTACTCCAATTGGATCAGTGATCGATTTCTAGGTTTCACCATAAACCTAGTTGGTTACTTCCAATTACGTAAATCAATAGTTCAAACTGCACTTAAAGGTAGGGCATTTCCCATTTTTATAGGAACTTCTGTACCAGAAACAATGGTATGTCCAATTATAGCCCCTATGGGTGTGTAAAATATATTTTTTCTCACCATCCCCATAGTGTATGAGAAAAATGTATGCATTTCGATTAGGGTCATATTCTATGGTTATGATTCTACCATATATGTTTTTTTTCATTCCGTCGAAAATCAATTTTACAGTATAGACGCTTATGACCCCCCCTCTATGCCCTGCGGTAGTGATTCCTCTAGCATTACGGCCTTTACCACAATGATGCTGTCCATAGATCAAATGATTTCGTGGATTGGATTTTACTTGACTGTCTACGACTCCATTGCGTGTGCTTGGGGTAGACGTTTTGTATAAATGTATTGCCATGCTATTAAGTATTTTGATTTAAGTTCTTTTCTTTCTAAGAGGTGGAATAGAATAACCCTGTTGAAGCGTAATGATCATACGTCTGTAATGCATTGTATGTCCCATAATAGGTCATACTCTTCTACCCTTTACCGGGAGTCGATGACTATTCATAGCTATTACTTTGACATCAAAGAAGAGTTCGACCCAATGCTTTATTTCTGTCCTAGTTGATCCCGATTTGACATTAAAAGTATATTTTTCCCCAATAACTGAATACTTTTGTCTATAAATACTGCATATTTTATTCCATTCATAAATCTATTTTCTTCCCTATGAGTTCTAGTCTCAATTAAAATACTAGTTTTTACTGTTCATATGTTATGATTTGAATATACCACACCAATTCGTTATGTATGGATGATGAGATTCCATTGATACAGAGCTACTCGTTCTTTTTTCTCTAACAGATATGGCTAGAACTTCATCTGGGTTCAAATCCTACTGAGAGGTCTACTAGAGATCAGAAATTGTTGAAGAAAGAACAAAAGAAACATCTTGTTCTTTCCAGGCGATCAGAAAATAAAGAAATAGTGAATTTATTCAAGATAATTATGTACTTACAAAATACCGTCTCAATTCATCCTATTTCATCATATCCGGGATGTGATATGGTTCCAAAGGGTGAACTAGACAGTTCCAATAAGATTTCATTCTTAAACAAAAATCCGACAGACTTATTGGAGGGAGGGTCCTATTGGCGTGCATCCAGTAGGAATTGAACCTACGAATTCGCCAATTATGAGTTGGGCGCTTTAACCATTCAACCATGGATGCTTAGCGTGAATCCTCATACATGGTGAATAACCAAATTCCAATTGAAGTGAAATCTTTCAGACAAATCAATGCAATTAGGAGGATTCGATGAAAGGACATCAATTCAAATCTTGGATTTTCAAATTGAGAGAGATATTGAGAGAAATCAAGAATTCTCGCTATTTCTTAGATTCATGGACCCAATTCAATTCAGTGGGATTTTTCATTCATATTTTTTTTCCATCAAGAGAGTTTTATAAAACTTTTGGACTCCCGAATTTGGAGTATCCTACTTTCACGCAATTCACAAGGTTCAACAAGCAATCGATATTTCACGATCAACTATGTAGTACTCTTTGTAGTAGCGGTCTTTATCTATCGTATTAACAATCGAAAAATGGTCGAAAGAAAAAATCCCTATTTGACAAGGCTTCTTACTATACCTATGAATTCCATTGGACCTAAAAATGATACATTGGAAGAATCATCTGAGTCTTCCAATATCAATAGGTTGATTGTTTCGCTCCTGTATCTTCCAAAAGGAAAAAATATCTCTGAAAGCTATTTCCTGGATCCAAAAGAGAGTACTCAGGTTCTCCTAATAACTAAAAAGTATATCATGCCTGAATCTAACTGGGGTTCGCGGTGGTGGAGGAACTGGATAGGAAAAAAGAGTGATTCTAGTTGTAAGATATCTAATGAAACCATCGCTGGAATTGAGATCTCATTCATAGAGAAAGATATCAAATATCCGGAGTTCCTTTTTGTATATTTTATGGATGATCCGATCCGTAAGGACCATGATTGGGAATTTTTTGATCGTCTTTCTCTTAGAAAGAGGCGAAACATAATCAGCTTGAAATCGGGATAGCTATTCGAAATCTTAGTGAAAGACTGGATTTATTATCTCATGTTTGCTTTTTGTGAAAAAATACCAAAGGAAGTGGAGGGTTTCTTCAAACAACAAGGGACTGCGTCAATTATTTAATCAAATGATATTGAGCATGCTTCCCATCTCTTCTTGAGAAACAAGCGGGCTATTTCTTTGCAAAATTGTGCTCAATTTCATATGTGGCAATTCCGTCAAGATCTCATCGTTAGTTAGGGGAAGAGTCCACACGAATCGGATTTTTTGAGGAACAACATGTCGAGAGAGAATTGGATTTGGTTAAATAGTGTGTGGTTGGTAAACAAGGATCGATTTTTTATCAAGGTACGAAATGTATCATCAAATATTAAATTTGATTCCACGAGATCTAGTTTCATTCAAGTAACGGATTCTAGCCAATTGAAAGGATCTTCTTATCAATCCAAGGATTATTTCGATTCCATTAGGAATGAGGATTCAAAATATCACACATTGATCAATCAAAGAGAGATTCAACAACTAAAAGAAAGATCGATTCTTTGTTGGGATCCTTCCTTTCTTCAAATGGAACGAACAGAGATAAAATCAGAGCGATTCCCTAAAATCCTTTCTGGATATTCCTCAATGTGCCGACTATTCATGGAACGTGAGAAGTAGATGAATAATCATTTGCTTCTGGAAGAAATCAAAGAATTTCTTGGGAATCCTGCAAGAGCTACTTGTTCTTTTTTCTCTTACAAATGGTCAGAACTTCATCTGGGTTCGCATCCTACTGAGAGGCCTACTAAGATTAGAAATTGTTGAAGAAAGAACAAAAGAAACATCTTGTTCTTTCCAGGCCATCAAAAAATAAAGAAATAGTGAATTTATTCAAGATAATTATGTACTTACAAAATACCGTCTCAATTCATCCTATTTCATCATATCCGGAATGTGATATGGTTCCAAAGGGTGAACTGGACTGTTCCAATAAGATTTAATTCTTGAACAAAAATCCATTTTGGGGTTTATTTCATCTATTCCATGACCGGAATAGGGTGAGATACACATTACATCACAATTTTGTATCAGAAGAGATATTTCAAGAAATGGCATATCTATTCACTCTATCAATAACCGAGCCGGATCTGGTGTATCATAAGGGATTTGCTTTTTCTATTGATTCCTTCGGATTGGATAAAAAACATTTCTTGAATGAGTTATTCAACTCCAGGGATGAATCAAAAAATCATTCTTTATTGGTTCTACCTCCTCTTTTTTATGAAGAGAATGAATCTTTTTATCGAAGGATCATAAAAAAATGGGTCCATACCTCTTGTAGGAATAATTTGGAAGATCCAAAACCTAAAATAGTTGTATTTACTAGCAATAACATAATGGAGGCAGTCAATCAATATAGATTGATCTAAAATCTGATTCAAATCCAATATAGCACCCATGGTTACATAAGAAATGTATTGAATCGATTCAATTGCAGCTTCAAATATAGAATTCAAAGGTATCAAATAGGAAATGATACTCTGAATCATCGAACTATAATGAAATACACGATCAACCAACATTTATCCAATTCAAAAAAGAGTCAGAAGAAATGGTTCGATCCTCTTATTTTTATTTCTCGAACGGAGAGATCCATGAATTGGGATCCTAATATAGATACAAATGGTCCAATGGGAGCAAGAATTTCCCAGAACATTTGGACTATTTCATTTCAGAGAAGAATAGTCATTTTCAAGTAGGGTTCGATCGATTACATATTAATCAATATTCGATTGATTGGTATGAGGTTATCGACAAAAAAGATTTGTCTAAGTCACTTTGTTTCTTTTTGTCCAAGTTACTTCTTTTTTTGCCCAAGTTTCTTCTCTTTTTGTCTAACTCACTTCCTTCTTTTTTCTTTGTGAGTTTTGGGGGTATCCCCATTCATAGGTCCGAGATCCACATCTATGAATTGAAAGGTCCGAATGATCCACTATGTAATCAGTTATTAGAATCAATAGGTCTTCAAATCTTTCATTTGAAAAAATGGAAACCCTTATTATTGGATGACCAAGATACTTCCCAAAAATCGAAATTCTTGATCAATGGAGGAACAATATCACCATTTTTGTTCAATAGGATACCAAAGTGGATGATTGACTCATTCCATACTAGAAAGAATCACAAGAAATCTTTTGATAACACAAATTCGTATTTCTCAATGATATCCCACGATCCAGACAATTGGCTGAATCCCGTGAAACCATTTCATAGAAGTTCATTGATATACTCTTTTTATAAAGCAAATCAACTTCGATTCTTGAATAATCAATATCACTTATGCTTCTATTGTAACAAAAGATTCCCTTTTTATATGGAAAAGACCTATATCAATAATTATGATTTTACGTATGGACAATTCCTCAATATCTTGTTCATTCGCAACAAAAAAAATTCTTTTTGCGATGGTAAAAAAAAATGCTTTTTTGAAGAGAGATACTATTTCATCAATCGAGTCACATGTATCTAACATATTGATACGATTTTCCACAAAGTGGCAATGAAGGGTATAACTTGTACAAATCTTTCCATATTCCAGTTCGATATGATCTATTCGTTCGTGGAGCTATTTACTCGATCGCAGACATTTCTGGAACACCTCTAACAGAGGGACAAATAGTCCATTTTGAAAAAACTTATTGTCAACCTCTTTCAAATATGAATATACCTGATTCAGAAGGGAAGAACTTGCATCAGTATCTCAATTTCAATTCAAACATGGGTTGATTCACACTCTATGTTCTAAGAAATATTTACCATCCGAAAAAGGAAAAAATGGAGTCCTTGTCTAAAAAAATGCCTTAAGAAAGGGCAGATGTATAGAACCTTTCAACAAGATAATGTTTTTTCAACTCTCTCAAAATGGAATATATTCCAAACATATATACCATGGTTCCTTAGCTCCACAGGGTACAAATATCTAAATTTCATATTTTTAGATACTTTTTCATACCTATTGCCGATGCTAAGTAGCAGCCAAAAATTTGTATCCATTTTTCATGATATTATGCATGGGTCAGATATATTATGGCGAATTCATCATATTCCATTGTGGAAGACACAATGGAATCTGATAAGTGAGATTCCAGGTAATTGTCTGTCCGAAGAAATTATTCATTGAAATAATGAGTTACTATTAATATCGACACATCTGAGATCGCTAAATGTTCAGGAGTTCTTCTATTCAATCCTTTTCCTTCTCCTTGTTGCTGGATATCTCGTTCGTACACATCTTCTCTTTGTTTCTCAAGTCTATAGTGAGTTAGAGACAGAGTTCAAAAAGGTCAAATCTTTAATGATTCCATCATACATGATTGAGTTGCGAAAACTTCTGGATAGGTATCCTACATATGAACTGAATTCTTTCTGGTTAAAAAATATCTTTCTAGTTGCTCTGGAACAATTAGGAGATTCTCTAGAAGAAATACGGAGTTTTGCTTTTGGTGGCAACATGCTATGGGGTGGTGGTCCCACTTATGGGGTCAAATCAATATGTTCTAAGAATAAATATTTAAATCTCATCGATCTCATAAGTTTTATACCAAATCCCATCAATCGAATTGCTTTTTCAAGAAATACGAGACGTCAAAGTCATCCAAGTAAAGCAATCTATTCCTTGATAAGAAAAATAAAAAACGTGAATGGTGATTGGATTGATGATAAAATAGAATCCTGGGTCTTAAACAGTGATTCGATTGATGATAAAGAAAGAGAATTCTCGGTTCAGTTTTCTACCTTAATGACAGAAAAAAGGATTGATCAAATTCTATTGAGTCTAACTCATAGTCATCATTTATCAAAGAATAACTCTGGTTATCAAATGATTGAACAACCGGGAGCAATTTACTTACGATACTTAGTCGACATTCATAAAAAGTATCTAATGATTTATGAATTCAATACATCATGTTTAGCAGAAAGACCTATTTTCCTTGCTAATTATCAAACAATTACTTATTCACAAACCTTGCGAGGGCTAATAGTTTTCATTTTCCATCTCATGGAAAACCCTTTTCGCTCCGCTTAGCCCTACCTCCCCCTACTAAGGGTATTTTAGTGATAGGTTCTATAGGAACTGGACGATCCAATTTGGTCAAATACCTAGCAACAAACTCTTATGTTCCTTTCATTATAGTATTTCTGAACAAGTTCCTGGATAACAAGCCTAAGGGTTTTCTTATTGATGATAGTGACGATATCGATGATAGTTACGATAGTGATCATATCGACCGTGACCTTGATATGGAGCTGGAGCTTCTAACTATGATGAATATGCTAACTATGGATATGATGCCAAAAATAGACCAATTTTATATCACCTTTCAATTCGAATTAGCAAAAGCAATGTCTCCTTGCATAATATGGATTCCAAACATCCATGATCTGGATGTGAATGAGTCAAATTACTTATCCCTTGGTCTTTAAGTGAACTATCTCTCCAGGGATTGTGAAAGATGTTCCACTAGAAATATTCTTGTTATTTCTTCGACTCAAATTCCCCAAAAAGTAGATCTGGCTCTAATAGCTCCGAATAAATTAAATACATGCATTAAGATACGAAGGCTTCTTATTCCACAACAACGAAAACACTTTTTCACTCTTTCATATACTAGGGGATTTCACTTGGAAAAGAAAATGTCCCATACTAATGGATTTGGGTCCATAATGATGGGTTCAAATGTACGAGATCTTGTAGCACTTACCAATGAGGCCTTATCAATTAGTATTATACAAAAAAATCCATCATAGACAAATATAATTAGATCTGTTCTTCATAGACAAACTTGGGATTTTCGATCTTAGGTAAGATCGGTTCAGGATCATGGGATCCTTTTCTATCAAATAGGAAGGGTTGTTTCACAAAATGTACTTCTAAGTAATTGCTCCATAGATCCTATATCTATCTATATGAAGAAGAAATCATGTGGTGGGGGGTATTCTTATTTGTACAAATGGTACTTCGAACTTGGAATGAGTATGAAGAAAATAACGATACTTCTTTACCTTTTGAGTTGTTTTGCCGGATCGGTCACTCAAGACCTTTGGTCTCTACCCGGACCTAATGAAAAAGTTGGGATCACATCTTATGGACTCATTAAGAATAATTCTGATCTAGTTCATGGCCTATTAGAAGTAGAAGGCGCTCTGGTGGGATCCACACGTACAGAAAAAGATTGCAGTCTATTTGATAAGGATTAAGTGACATTGCTTCTTCGGTCCGAACCACAGAATCCCTTAAATATGATTCAAAATGGATCTTATTCTATCGTTTATAAGAGATTTCTCTATAAAAAATATGAATTGGAGTTTGAAGAAGGGGGGGAGTCCTCGACCCACAACAGATAGAGGAGGATTTTTTCAATCACATCATTTAGGCTCCTAGAATATGGCGCCCTTAGGGCTTTCTATTTGATTGTATTGAAAGGCCCAATGAATTGGGATTTCCCTATTGGGCCAGGTCATTTTGGGACAAGCAGATCATTTATGATGAAGAGGATGAGCTTTAAGAGAATGATTTAGAGTTCTTGCAGGGTGGAACCATGTAGTACCAGACACGAGATAGATCTTCCAAAGAATAGGGTTTTTTCGAATAAGCCAATTCATTTTGGACCCCGCGGATCCACTCTTTTTCCTATTCAAAGATCAGCCTTTTGTCTCTATGTTTTCACATTGACAATTCATTACAGATGAAGAGATGTCAATGGAAATTCTTACTTCCCAAACAGGTCTTCCTACATCTATATATAAACACTAGTTTATCAAGAATACGCAAGAAAAGCATTTTGAATCGTTGATTCATTGCCAGAGATGGCTTAGAATCAATAGTTCATTATCTAATAGATTTTTCCGTTCTAATACTCTATCTGAGGGTTATCAATATTTATCAAATCTGTTCCTATCTAACGAAACGTTATTAGATCAAATGACAAAGACATTGTTGAGAAAAAAATGGCTTTTCCCAGATGAGATGGTTGTTGCTATCTGCTCCAATAACGAATCATTGGTTTAACTGAATAACTAAAAAAAAATAGATAGACCTTTCTTTCTCTTCGTCTCAGGTCGATGGATCTTCTCAATTGAAAGATCCCTTATATCGATAATACACATTCCAGTTTGGGAATGTCCGGTGCCAAAGTCATTGAATGGGTAAGTCGCCAATCCCTAAAACGGACAATTTAATGTACTTTATCCGCCCACTGGGTTACGAGTGGGTATTTTACCAGAGGTTTTTATTGTAT
>CM048647.1:855118-860118 GCA_026413185.1 Pueraria montana var. lobata
ATCGTCTCCACACCGTAGGAACTACGAGATCACCCCAAGGACGCCTTTGTCATCTAGGGGTCACTGACCAACCATAGAACCCTGTTCAAAAAGTGGAACGCATTAGTTATCCGCTCTCAGGTTGGACAATAAGGGTCAAAGAAGGGCAATCACTCATTCTTAAAAACCAGTATTCTTAAGAGCAAAGCGTCAGGCGAAAAAAAAAAGGAGACGAGGTAAGCTCTCCGTTCTCAGTTCTCCTATAGCTTAATCCTCCAGAACCACAAGAATCCTTAGTTAGAATAGGATTCCAACTCAGCACCTTTCAAGATTTTGAGAAGAGTTGCTCTTTGGAGAGCACAGTACGATGAAAGTTGTGAGCTATGTTTGGGGGGAGTTATTTTCTATCGTTGGCCTCTTTGGTAGAATCAGTCGGGGCCAGAGAGGCGGTGGTTTACCCTGTGGCGGATGTCAGCGGTTCGAGTCCGCTTATCTCCAACTCATAAACTTAGTCGATACAAAGCTATATGATAGCACTTCAATTTTTTCAATTCGACAGTTTGATCTATGCTATGATTTATCATTCATGGACGTTGATAAGATCCTTCCATCTAGCAGCACCTTAGGATGGCATAGCCTTAAAGTTAAGGGCGAGGTTCAAACGAAGAAAGGCTTATGGTGGATACCTAGGCACCCAAAGACGAGGAAGGGCGTAGTAAGCGACGAAATGCTTTAGGGAGTTGAAAATAAGCATAGATCTAGGGATTCTCGATATAGGTCAACCTTTTGAACTGCTGCTGAATCCACGGGCAGGCAAGAGACAACCTGGTGAACTAAAACATCTTAGTAGCCAGAGGAAAAGAAAGCAAAAGCGATTCCCATAGTAGCGGCGAGCGAAATGGGAGCAGCCTAAACTGTGAAAACGGGGTTGTGGGAGAGTTATACAAGTGTCGTGCTGCTAGGCAAAGCAACAGAGAATATTGCACCCTAGATGGCGAGAGTCCAATAGCTGAAAGCATCACTAGCTTACGCTATGAATCGAGTAGCATGGGGCACGTGGAATCCCATGGGAATTAGCAAGGACCACCTTGCAAGGCTAAATACTCCTGGGTGACCGATAGTGAAGTAGTACCGTGAGGGAAGGGTGAAAAGAACCCCCATCGGGGAGTGAAATAGAACTTGAAACCGTAAGTTCCCAAGCATTGGGAGGAGGCTCTGGACTCTGACCGCGTGCCTGTTGAAGAATGAGTCGGCGACTCATAGGCTGTGGCTTGGTTAAGGGAAACCACAGGAGCCGTAGCAAAAGCGAGTCTTCACAGGGCAATTATCACTGCTTATGGACCCGAACCTGGGTGATCTATCAATTTCCAGGATGAAGCTTAGGTGAAACTAAGTCGAGGTCCAAACCAACTGATGTTGAAGAATCAATGGATGAGTTGTGGTTAGGGGTGAAATGCCACTCAAACCTAGAGCTAGCTGGTTCTCCCCGAATAGCGTTGAGGCACAGCAGTTAACTAGACATCTAGGGGTAAAGCATTGTTTTGGTGCGGGCCGCGAGAGCGGTACCAAATCGAGGCAAACTCTGAATACTAGATATGACCTCAAAATAACAAGGGTCAAGGTCGGCAAGTGAGACGATGGGGGATAAGCTACATCGTCGAGAGGGAAACAGCCTGGATCACCAGCTAAGGCCCCTAAATGACCGCTCAGTGATAAAGGAGGTAGGGGTGTAGAGACAACCAGGAGGTTTGCCTAGAAGCATCCACCCTTGAAAGAGTGCGTAATAGCTCACTGACCGAGCGCTCTTGCACCGAAGATGAACGGGGCTAAGCGATCTACCGAAGCTGTGGGATGTAAAAATGAACCGGTAGGGGAGCGTTCCACCTTAGAGGGAAGGACCCGCGTGAGCAGTGCTGGACGAAGTGGAAGCAAGAATGTCGGCTTGAGTAATGCAAACGTTGGTGAGAATCCAATGCCTCAAAAACCCAAGGGTTCCTCTGCAAGGTTCATCCACGGAGGGTGAGTCAAGGCCTAAGATCAAGCCGAAAGGTGTAGTCGATGGACAACAGGTGAATATTCCTGTACTACCCTTTGTTGGTTCCAAGGGACGGAGGAGGCTAGGTTAGCCGAAAGATGGTTATCGGTTCAAGGATGCAACGTGCCCTGCTTTTTCAAGGTAATAAGGGGTAGAGAAAATGCCTCGAGCCAAAGTTCGAGTACCAGGCACTACAACGCTGAAGTAATCCATGCCATACTCCCGGGAAAAGCTCGAATGACCTTCAACAAATGGGTACCTGTACCCGAAATCGACACAGGTGGGTAGGTAGAGAATACCTATGGGCATAAATAACTCTCTCTAAGGAACTCGGTAAAATAGCCCCATAACTTCGGGAGAAGGGGTGCCTCCTCACAAAGGGGGTCGTAGTGACCAGGCCCGAGCAACTGTTTACCAAAAACACAGGTCTCCGCAAAGTCGTTAGACCATGTATGGGGGCTGAAGCCTGCCTAATGCCAGAAGGTCAAGGATGTTGGTGACCTGATGATAGGGGAGCCAACGACCGACGCCTCGGTGTACGGCGGCCGTAACTATAACAGTCCTAAGGTAACGAAATTCCTTGTCGGGTAAGTTCTGACCTGCACGAAAGGCGTAACGATTTGGACACTGTCTCGGAGAGAGACTCGGTGAAATAGACATGTCTGTGAAGGTGCAGACTACCTACACCTGGATAGAAAGACCCTATGAAGCTTCACTGTTTCCTGGGATTGGCTTTGAGCTTTTCCTGCGCAGCTTAGGTGGAGGGCAAAGAAGGCCTCCTTCTAGGGGGCCAGAGCCATCAGTGAGATACCACTCCGGAAGAGCTAGAATTCTAACCTTGTGTCAAGACCTATGGGCCAAGGGACAGTCTCAGGTAGACAGTTTCTATGGGGCGTAGGCCTCCCCAAAGGTAACGGAGGCATGCAAAGGTTTCCTCGGGCTAAACGGAGATTGGCCCTCGAGTGCAAAGGCAGAAGGGAGCTTGACTTCAAGACCCACCCGTCGAGCAGGGACGAAAGTCAGCCTTAGTGATCCGACGGTGCCGAGTGGAAGGGCCGTCGCTCAACGGATAAAAGTTACTCTAGGGATAACAGACTAATCTTCCCCAAGAGCTCACATCGACGGGAAGGTTTGGCACCTCCATGTCAGCTCTTCACCACCTGGGGTTGTAGTATGTTCCAAGGGTTGGACTGTTCACCCATTAAAGCGGTACATGAGCTAGGTTCAAAATATCGTGAGACAGTTTGGTTCATATCTAGTGTGGGCGTTAGAGCATTGAGAGGACCTTTCCCTAGTACGAGAGAACCAGGAAGGACGCACCTTTGGTGTGCCAGTTATCGTGCCCACGGTAAATGCTGGGTAGCCAAGTGTAGAGCAGATAACTGCTGAAAGCATCTAAGTAGTAAACCCACCCCAAGGTGAGTGCTCTCCTATTCTGACTTCCCCAGAGCCTCCGGTAGTACAGCCGAGACAGCGATGGGTTCTCTGCCCCAGCGGGGATGGAGCGAAAGAAGTTTTGAGAATTCAAGAGAAGGTCACGGCGAGACAAGCCATTTCTAATTAATAATAGGTGTTAAGTGGAAGTGCAGTGATGTATGCAACTGAGGCATCCTAATAGACCGGTAGACTTGAACCTTGTTCCTACATGATCTGATCAATTCGATCAAGCACCAGTCATCCATTTTCATTGTTCAACTCTTTGACAACATGAAAAAACCAAAAACTCCGCCCCTCCTCTCTATCTATCCAAGGGATGGAAGGGCAAAGGCCTTTAGTGTCCCCTCCAGTCGAGAATTAGGGCCTCACAATGAATAGCCAATATGTTTGCTTTTATCTCATGCCTTTCTTCATTCATGGTTCGATATTTGGTGTCCTAGGCATAGAGGAACCACACCAATCCATCCTGAACTTGGTGGTTAAACTCTACTGCGGTGACGATACTGTAGGGGAGGTCCTGCAGAAAAATAGCTCAGTGCCAGGATGATAAAAAGCTTAACACCTCTCATTCTTATTACTTTTTCAATATTGAAAAAGTAATAAGAATGAAAAAAGAAAAGGTCATCTTATTCAAAACCCCAACCAATTATGAAATCCCCTATCTCCCACTTCACACCTCGGAACGCACCGTTCTTATAGAGAGAGGTGCTTTCACATCTTCTTAGGCTGGGGAGAGGAAAGGTTCCCACTTTTTAGGATACTCTGGGGAATAGATATCCAGTGGAGATGACGAGGTGGGGCCTGTAGCTCAGAGGATTAGAGCACGTGGCTACGAACCACGGTGTCGGGGGTTCGAATCCCTCCTCGCCCACAATCGGCCAAAAAAGGGAAGGATTTTTCCCTTTGGGGGTAGGAAAATCATGATCGGGCTAGCGGACCCAAAGCTATGGAACTTGTGAGTACTTTGTAGAAATGGAATGGCCTTACCTTACCATTTTCTGTTTATTAAAATAAATATTCATAAATCGTGGATATTATTAAATAAATCCAGTATGCCCTAATCTTTTAATCCCCATTCTTTTGTTTTAGGCTTCCTCAGCCAAGTTTGGGCAGAATAGTAGAGCAAGTAAAGTATTATTAGCATAGCAAAAATGCATTCCTCGTCATTAATATGTTTGCTAGTGGTAATTGTGGCTTCTCAGGAGAATTGATGAATGCATCAAAGATGCACTTGCTATTGCTAGTACCAGTACATCTAAGAATTCTTAATCGGTTGGTTTAAATAGCCCCGGACTGTGGAACAAAGGAGTATCCCGAACCTACACCGAGGTATTGATGGCAATTCTCAAATATCGCAGAACAGAATGGGATACGATGAGATAGAATGCAATAGAAACAAAGACACAAAATGAGTTATCTACTCTTCTTAACGGTCAAAGAAAACCCTTTCATTCATTCTGAATTACAGATTTTGGAATCAATCAAATCTCCCCAAGTAGGATTCGAACCTACGACCAGTCAGTTAACAGCCGACCACTCTACCACTGAG